>VZTY01027456.1:36531-107950 GCA_013400935.1 Turnix velox
ACACTGGAACAGGTTGCCCAGAGAGGTTGTGGATGCTCCCTCTCTGGAGGTGTTTAAAGGCCAGGCTGCACAGAGCTATCTGGTCTAGTGGGAGATGTCCTTGCCTATGGCAGGGGGGTTGGAACTAGATATTTCAGGTTCCTTCCAACCCAAACTATTCTGTGATAAGTTCCTGGGAGATTTCTGTCTGGCATTAGGGATATAAATTCAAAAGGTTTAAAAGTTTAAATGCTTTCCACACATGTAACATGATGTAGAAGTATGAACCATACTTTGCATCACATGTAACTTAATGTCCAGCAGACCCTCATTTTACACCTCAAAGGGTCTTAAGCCACTGTCTGATAGTGTAAAATATGTCGTGCCCAGCCCTGCACAGTTGTTGCTCTGATGCAAGCACATTTCACCCCCTGGGTTCAGCAGAACTATCTTATACTGGCAAAGGTGATTATTAAAAAGAGCTTTATGTGCATTAGTGTTCGCAACATTGCCATCCCAAGAGGGAATTAGTAATAAATTTCAGTTCAGAGGAAGTGATAGGGATGAAATGTGATGGAATGACAAGAAACCAAAAGATAAACTTTCTAGTATTACATTTATGAGTGATGATTCAAAATTAACAGAAATAAAAGGGGCAATCATTCCAAGAAAAGCGTTAGGACCTGTGACACAGCTTGTGGTAAATGGAGAAATAAGTAAGAAAAATGCTGTGCATTTGTTTGGAACATAACAAAGAGATTGACATGGTAGGAAGCTGTGTAATTGCTAAAGGAAGGATATTATTATTTTTTCCCATTAACCTGATCATGGTGTTAGTACAGGAACCAAAACTGAAAAGAAAGTGTTATTGTAAAAATAAAATCTGTAAAGGTCAATAAGCAAGTAGAGGAACAAGTAGAAACTGCTCCTGCTGTTGACAAGCATTTCTAAACAAACAAATCACAAAAATCCCTAAAGATTAACTCAGTAATTTAGAAATAACA
This sequence comes from Turnix velox, assembly GCA_013400935.1. Taxonomy (NCBI): domain Eukaryota; kingdom Metazoa; phylum Chordata; class Aves; order Charadriiformes; family Turnicidae; genus Turnix; species Turnix velox. The sequence continues at coordinate 37,515 of VZTY01027456.1, forward strand.
AGAGAGGGATGCAGTGGCTGGTGCTTTACTCTGTGTTAACTTTGTGTAATCCCCAAGCCTTTAATGGGGCTGTATATTTGGGCTGCTCAGCTATTAAGTCTTGTCAGCTGCAACAAGGCTGGGTCCAAAGAGAGGGTGGAAAGCGACAAGAGCCACCAAGATGGCTCAGGTCATTCTTATTGTTGGTTTATACAGCGATTCAGCCCTGATTGCAATTCATATAGACAATGAAAAAAGGCATACTTAAGAGTTCAAGAGTGACACTTTTATTTTAACTGTAATCTACATTAGTGGAAAAGCATTCTGTGTTTACTCTGGGAAACTGCTGACACAAGCTGCGCCACTCATAAAGCAAGTTTATATTTCAAATACATCAAGTGCAGAATGCACAAAAGAGCCTACAAAAGAGGGAAGCATATATCAGGCAGAGAAAGATTTCAAAATGCAAGTTATGGCCTAAAAAAGATGCTAATTTTCATATCATTTTCCTTTTTTGCTTACAGAATTTGTGTAACTGCAGAGATACATCTTTTTCAGTTTCATTGGGAAAAAGTCCAGTGTTCCTGCTTGAACCTTTCATATAACCTTAGCCAGAGGTTTTACTTAAGGCTAAAGCCTCTCATGAAGTATTAAGACTGTCCCAGCTTTTCCCATTTCATTTCTTTAACCATGCAGCTGAAGAAATGAAAGTACTAATCCTTCTCAGCATGGCTTTTAGTTCCAGGCAGAAGGGGAGTTAAGGGAACAGTTGGGCTATCAGATTGCATCCTGCCTGCTGCAACCTGCATCCCATGTTGTCATGATGATGGCATACAGAAGTCTCTCCAAGCTCGTACCACCTTGATGAAAAAGCAGTTCCCAATAGATGATAATGCACAGGTTTAGCAGCACATCCAGTTTTTGACTTCCCATACCCATATTTCCCAGAGATATGGGTTGCGGAGTCCCTGTGTGTCCTGTGTAGCTGTATCAGTAAAAATCATAGAATCATAGAATAGTTTGGATTGGAAAAGACCTTAAAGATCATCAAGTTCCAACCCCCCTGCCATAGGCAGGGACACCTCCCACTAGATCAGGCTGCTCAGATCAGTGCAGCTCAGATCAGTGCCTTGTCCAGCCTGTCCTTAAACACCTCCAGAGAGGGGGCATCGACAGCCTCTCTGGGCAACCTGTTCCAGTGTTTCACCACCCTCACTGTAAAGAATTTCTTTCTTATATCTAGCCTGATTTGTGGCAAAGGTGGGTTATTTTGAGAGAAGTCCTTCATATTGTGACTTGGCTGTGCTCTGTTGGGCTAAGAGGGCTGTAATTTGGGTTTTTAGGGGCGAGCACAGCGCTGAGATTAAGACAACTTCTGAGTTTCTTTTTGAATAGTACCCTAATCTATTAGCTTACCAACATCTCTTAATGCCTTTGATCTTTTGCTCTTGAAATACATACATTGACAATGATGCCAGTTCTTCCGTGCAATAGACTTAAAAAATACGGATTAAGTATACAAATATGCATTTTTCCAAAGTGACCAGTTTTTTGTTAGCAATAATAAGAATTATAGCTTCTCATAAGATTTGTTGCCCATCTTACAATATTCCTATTATCTTGTTTTGAAGAGTTTGTTCCTGAAGGGACTTGTTCTAGTCACATCTTTCTTTCATCTGTAGTTTTCATGAGAATGCTGCCATGTCTCTCAGGTACATAACAAGTTCCATAAATACTCACTTTTGGGTGTGTGAGGACAGGGAGAAGAGAAGTTAGTTTTAACAAGATTGCACTCAGATTTCACTTACATTATCTTCTTCTGCTTTATTGGAAAATATGTGTGAGGTGGAAGATAAAGATTACACTTCTCAAACACGCTCATTTTAGAAGACTTGCTCTCCACTTTTCTTTACCCAGAGCCTCTCTGACTCACATTCACTTGATGACAGAAATTTTTGCTATATAGGGGAAAAAAAAACTTCAGCACTGTAACTCTAAAACTGATGAAAGCTTTGTTTAAATACTGGGACAATAATCAACTCACCTTAAAATCATCTTTTTTGTTGAGATGAGCACCACGTTATCTCAGCTTAGGAGAATGAATGGTACTGATGTGTCTAGTACTTTATATAACTTCAGATACCATGTATTTAAAAAGCTACACATCAAAGTGATTTAATGCATTAATTGGATAACAGAGAAAAACAAGTAAGTCTCTAAATGATGAAAACTTAATAAAGCAGGCAGCTCTTTTTCAAGCAGAGAAGTATTCTCTTTGTATATTACAGGATTTTCCTGAAAGGGATTTTTTTCTTTGATTTAGCCTTGATTAAGTGTTTCAGGGGTAAAAAAATCCAATTATGCCTAGACTGAGTGTGGTGAAAATACCCAGAAGAGAACTTAAATCTAATTGATGTATCAGAATTCACATTCAAAGCAAGGAATTACCTAACATATGTTTGTAAAGCATTGTACCAAGGTGTTAATTTCCTTGCACTTCTTTCTTCTTTCACGGTATTGCCCTCAAAAATCTAAATCAAAATAACCAAATTCAGTGTCTCAAATGTACTGATTGCTTTGCAAACTGTCTGAAAACTTCAAACCATGTACTGGATTAGTGAATCAGAATTCTTTAGCACTCTTTCCTTAGCTTGCTTTGTGACCTTGGGAAAAGTCATTGCATATATGTATATTTATCTGTATATTTTTTGTTTACATATCAGTAACACTGTAGAAAGTGATGCTCATTTAAGGTTGTTTGGTGTGTTTTTTTTTTTTAAATGCGTATCTAAAAGCATAAATAGATAGAAATATGAAGCATTACTCATACTAGCTTACCTCTCTCTCTTTAAACCCAAAATCTCTAATTTAATATTACTTTCTATATTGCAAATAAATACTCTGTTTTCCCCATGATTATATGTGTATTTTTAATGTAGATGCACATTTTTAAGGTCAGAGGTATCATTTTATGTTTCAGAGACCAGCAGCAAGAAGCCAGTGCAATGGTAATGCATTAGAGATGTATAACTGTAAGGGAAATATTTACTTTGGGCCTCTCAAATGAGAAAAGTGTTATTTTTCCTTATGAGCTGGAAGATGAACTGCTCTCAAAGCTGAGAAAGATTTAAGACTACAACAGATAAGGTGGTGTATTTTACTGGCAGTAATAATTTGCTTTCTTCCTGCTGTGCAAGCTGACACAAATATGTTGTAAAAAGACACGATAATACAATGAGAGACAGTTACAAAGAAAATTGGGGGAAATGTAACCATTTTATTTTCCCCTGAAATGTAATTTTGTTTTTCCAAACAGCAATAAAGCATGAGTTTTTAGGGCAGTAAGTGCAGGTATGCCTCTGTGACCCAGCTGGACATTTAACTGGACTGTGTATTTACCAGCTGGAGTGACATCATAATGATACTGATGTCTGCTGAAAAACTTAAGCAAAGACCAGTTATATGTTGTGTGCTAAAAAGCTGGAAATCAGCACTTCCTGCTATTTTTTTTTTTAATTTGTACTTACGGTAAAATTTCAGACAAGCCTGACTTATCTGCCCTATGGATTAACTGTGCAACACACTGAGGTAGTTCTATATAAAGTCAAATCATGTCTTGAAAGATTTACCTCCTGTAATTGGAGTGTCAAAAATGGAAGTATACACGCAGGGGAGACAAGAAGGGGTGTTGCCTTCTATTGTCAACAACCATCTGAAATTCATGGAGCTCTGCCTGGGGATGGACGAAGAGCTGACCTAGAGTTTATGGATAAGAATTAAAGGAAAGAAAGAGACAGATGACAATATAGTAAGGGTCTGCTAGGGAGGGCCAAGTGGATGAGACCTTCTATATCTGATATCTATTGGAGGGATAACAAAGCAGGGCACAAGCAACCCAGGGTGTTCCTGGAATGCAGCAGTGGTAATTTTCTTCTCCGACTGACAGAGGTGCCAACAAGTAGAGGTACCATGCTAGACTTTAATCTCATCACAAAGGATGTACTGGCAGGGAAATGTGAAGCTCAAGGGTAGCCTTAGCTGCAAAGACCACATGAGAGTGTAGTTAAAGATCATTAGGGCAGTGAGGAGGATGCACAGTAAGCTTACTACCCTGGATTTTAGGGAAGCAGACTTTGACCTCTTCTGATAAAGCAGGAAAAGGTACCTGAGAGGTGTTTTGTGCCAGACAACACAGCAAATCAAGCTTGAAAAATTTGGTGGTCTGGGGTGGTGTGACATCATTGGTGGATAAGGGAAGAGCAAGTAACATCATCTACTTGGACTGGTTCAAACCATTTTACAATGTCTCATACAACATTCTTGTCTTTAAATCAGAGAAAGACATCCATTCATGGATTTGATGGATGGACCACTTGGTAGATAGGGAATTGACTAGATGGCTGTGCTCAATAAGTTGTGGTCAATGGCTTGATGTCCAAGTAGTGACAAATAATGAGTAACCTTCATCAGAGATCAGTACTGATACTCCTGATGTTTAACATCTTTGTTGGCAACACAGGCAGTGGGATCGAGTGCACCCTCACCAACTGTTTATATCACCAAGGAAAGATAGAGAGTCTTAATCATACAATCATAGAATCATAAGGTTGGAAGGGACCTTCAAAGGCCATCTAGTCCAACCCCTCTGCAGTGAGGAGGAACATCCTGCTCTAGATCAGGTTGCTTAGAGCCTCATCAAGCCTGGCCTTGAATGTCTCCAGGGTCAGGGCCTCCACTACCCCTCTGGGCAACTTGTTCTAATTTTTCACCACCCTTGTGGTGAAAAACTTTTTCCTAATGTCTAACCTAAACCTGCCCTGCTCTGGTTTAAAACCATTGCCCCTCATCCTATCACTCCACACCCTGGCAAATAGTTTTCCTGTTGGCCTCCTTCAGGTACTGTAGGGCTGTTCTGAGGTATCCCTGGAGCCTTCTCTTCTCCAGGTTGAGTAACCCCAAATCTCTTAGCCTATCCTCACATGCAGCCCTTGCATGATCCTTGTGGCCTTCTTTGAGCCCTCTGCAATAGTTCCATGTCCTTCTCGTGCTGAGATCTCCAGAGCTGGACACAATACTCCAGGTGGGGTCTAATGAGAGCAGAGTAATGGTGCTGAAAAGGTTTATCAGAGAGTGTATCTACAGAATGAGAGATAATGTTTTTTAAACTGAAAAATGGTAGATTTAGATTAAGTATTAAGAAGGAATATTTTATTATGTGTGGTGAGACAAAGAACAGGTTGCCCAGAGAAGTTGTGGATACTTTATCATGGGAGGTGTTCAAGCCAGCTTGGACAGGAATTAGGGCAACCTGGTCTAGTGGAAGGTGTCCCTGCCCATGGCAGTGGAGATGAAACTAGATGGCCTTCAAGGCATCTTTCTGCTCAAATTGTTCTGTGATTTACACCTCCCTCCCACCCTCAAGTACAACATATTTTCCCAAGACACAAATGTCATGTAACTCCTCAACCTCAACCAATGTTACCAGGGCACTATATATTTGCAGTGGTCTTGTAAATCCAGGCAATTCAAAGCCGTGCACAAAGGATATAGCAAAGGCTCCATGTGCCTTTCCTTTGATGTTCTGAGTTGCAGATGAAGCTTTCTCTGCTAGAAGAATTTTTTTATCTGAAGCCTGCTCAGCTCACTTTAGCACTGAACACTGAAAATGTGCTATTTTCTGACTTGGTGTTGGTATCAGTTTTTACACAAAGCTGTAAAGTGGATAAGCTTAAGAATAATTTAAACAGTTATTTCTAGTGTGCTTAATTAGAACTGGGTTAAGTAAGGACAAATCTAGACTGTTAGACTTCAGAGTGACTGCTCCATTTAACCACAGATCACTTGCCCACGATTCTTATTTCTATTAATATAGCTGCTTCCCTTGATTGTGGGTTTGTATTGCTAGGATGTCAGGTATGAAAGGTGTACACTAGTGATTTTTCTGCTTAGTTTGGAGTTTATCAATGCATTTTAAAGTGTATGAAAGAGGATACATTTGTATAGGCAATGTACAGCAGCACCCTATTTATCCATTGTTCTATGTTCCTGTTTCCTTAGAGGAAATATCTGAGATATTTCCTCAATATCTCAGGTAAATTCAAATCAAAAAGCATTAGCATTAGCATTAGATCTAAATATGACATAACTAAATGTATTCATGGGGATCAGCTTTATTTACACCACTGTTGATTTCAGCCAATTAGCTTTTGTTATTGAATGATGTAAGTGAACTTTTCAGATTTTAGAGCCATTTTCACCAGCTTTGCCAGTTCTTCTCGAGGGAAATGTGTTTTAATCTGTGGCTTACTTGGCACTTCAGAAAATAAAAGGAAAGTTTAGAAATTGTGAAATGCCTCATACAGAGTGACTGTTAATTCCCTAACTGATGTAATTGGAATTTAGTCAATGGAAATGCTACGTGAGTGGTAAAAGTTTTTGAAGTGTAGTTGTGATTCAAAGTAACTAAATATTGAAATGCTGAAGAAGTATCCATGAATGTCAATTCAGTAACAGATTTAAACATTGTTCTCAGATGAGGTACATATTTCCTCAGTACCTGATGACTTCACTGACTTCAAGTCATTATCAATATTGAAATGATACCAGATGATTCAGTTAGAGTAGGTTATGTCATCTTTATGCCTAACAGTTTATGTGAACTGTATGAAAATGCTGTTAAAGAAACAGTGCCACATGAATTTGTTCATCCTGTATCTTCTGAAGGTCTTTACCAATGCACAGTGTGAGGATGAAGGGACGAACCTTTCCCTGTAACCTCTGTTAGCCATTGCAACCGGGATAATACAGTTCCATCCCCCTGGTGGTAAAACTCCAGTTGATTTCTGTGGTGAAAAACAGAACCTATACTAGCAAAACAGAACCAGCAGAAGCTGGACCATTGTTCATTCTAGCAATGCCCAGATGCAATGGTGCTTTGCATGTACCTAATGACTGTGATCTGGAGAACTGAACTGGCTTTTCCCATCTGGAACCACATATGACTTTGCTGCTGTTAAGTACCTATGTGTTAGTGTTCAGCTGTGTGCATGAGGCATAGAAGTATCCAGAAATGACAAGCAGCAGGGTCAGGGACATGGCTGGACTGCAGACCCAGGTTTCTGTCTTTGTCAGTCAAAAACTGGGCGTTTTAATTTCTGTACAGATCAAGAACTCCAGTGGAAACTACAAAAAATGCTGTCTGTTCCCACTGCTAATTGAGACATAACACTAACTCCGTGGTGCTGTTGTATGTGACAACTCACACCCATTTAGTGACTATTAGTGTTATTCTTCTGGCTTTAGAAACTAAATCTGGCATCACATTTAACAGCTTGGGAAAAGATCTTATGAGGAACAAAGCACTAGGATGCAGTTGGAATTGTGGAGTCATTAATACCAGCCACTATCTCAGTTCTCAAAAGGGCCTGGATTAGTGTTTGACAGGAGCCTATTTGTTAAGGGAACTAGAAGGTTTGTTTTAAAAGAAAATAACTTGGTAGGATGCCTATTAAAATAAGAATTACAGCCTATGGAAACAGCAGGTCTGGGGGAATCCTGGAAATGTTTTGTTTGTCTTCTACCCATTCTGCACAAAAACACTCATGCAGATAATGATGTCTGGAGTTTATTAAGGGGATTCTTGCAAGGCTGGCAGACTAGAAACTTGAACTTTCCCCAAGACAAAGGAGCAAACCCTACTTTTTTTCTTTTCCCCATATAAAAATACTACAGTCATAGATAACATTTCAAAAATGAGGAATTTTATGATTGCATCAAAGGTGGGAAAACTCAAAATAGTGTTCATGAGCCTGAGCATCCCTTCTTTTGTAGTTGGATAGTAATTTAGGATATAACTGTACTGCAGAGGCAAGTCAGTGTGTCACTTCAATGTTACTACTGATCAAACATGCACAAAAATCCAAGATTTGAGTTTGCTGGTACATGAAGCCTGCCCTTGCTGGCTCATGGGCAGGGCAATGCTGCTGTGGTGACTTCAGCTCTTGCTGATAACTGTTCTCCCAAAACCTCCCAGTTGACTTTGGAGCCTCTAGTTGCTCATTCCTGTGTTCTAGTGTGGAAATTTCCTTTAACTTCCATAAATAGTCAATATTTTTTTGTCCCAGCTCTGTTCATGTAACATTTCTTTACTACCTCTAGAAAACATTTCTGTCTTGCATCCAGATGTCTGCAGGGCAGCTCCGATTCCATGATCTGGTCTCAGTGATTAGGGAACTTCTTTCTTCTCTGTCAAGTCTGCTAAGTCTGATAGTCCTACACTCAGGGATCCACATTTTGCTGCTATCTGAAATTAACATTTAAGCCTAACAACCTATTTGAGGACTTGTGGTATGGGATTAGGAAGATTCAGGCTCCAAAGCCATAACTTCCTGGACATTTTCACTCCAAAGTTAGCTGAAAAAAAAGAAAAGCCCCAAAATTTCTATATTAACCATCAACTTTGGAAAAGAGAACATCCACAATACCTAATGCAGCACTTCTCCTAGAGTATAACTTTTCTGTAGGAAGCTGAACCTGAACCTCCTGTATTCAACTCAGAGAAACTGTACCTAGAATAGACAGTAGCTTTCACTGCCTCAACCCACCTGTAAAAAAATGCTTAGAGAGAAAGAAGAAGGAGGATTATGGGGGGAGGAGAAAGGAATATAAAGGGAAAAAAGTGATGTTTCTTACAAGCAGGACAGTATGAAGGCATAGAAAGGTCAAAACTGCCTGTTTAGGGCCAATTTCTTAATTTAATGCACCAAGAGATGCTTGATGCTGGAGGGGAGGCTTTTCATGCAGTGTCAGTTTACATTCAGCCAAAGAAAGAAGGAACACCATCTCCTTTCCAGCAATGGGAAAGCAGGCCACCATCCCACTCATCTGCAGGCATGTGGAAACTGGAGGAAATAAAACTCTCAGATGGCTCACACTGTTTCATGTGTGCAAGTCAGAGATTATCATAACCAAAGCAAACACTATCTCCAGCACACTGGCAGCAGTGGCTCCAACAGACTGCAGTGAATCTCAAATCAGCTCCAACTGGTGGCATTTTTACAGGTATTCAAATATCCAGAAGGGATAAATGTTTGAGGAAATAGGTCTTTCAAAACCTTTCAGCAATATTTGTCAAAACCTTTGTGCATTCAGCTTCTGCAGATTGGCCAGATATGGCTGCAACAGCACACTGGGTCATCAGTTCAGTTACCTTGTATACCTCATCTCCAACTTTCCTATCTATCAATTATAAATTAGGTTTTGGACACAGCAAGCTCTGTGCTGCTTGTCCTTGCTGTTTGCTGAGACAATCTGTCCACAGGGTTTTTCCAATGGGCCTTGCACTGTCTTCATCCCATGATCCAATTTTGACACTATGCTTTATGGCCTTACAATGAGGAAGTAGACATCTTGGGATGCACAAAAGACTTCACTCTGAAGACTGCTTCCTGATCATTTGTGAGCCCTGCAGTTCCCACTGCTGCTCTCCCATTAATTGTTCTGAGCTCAGGCAGAACCTCATAGTAACTTATCAATACCTGAAGGGGTCCTACAGAAAGGCAGGGGAGGACGTTTTAATAAGATATGTGATGGGAGGATTAGAAATAATGAATGTAAATTGGAAGGGGATAGATTCAGGCTAGACATAACAAAAAGATTCTCTTCTTCTCAGGGAACGGGACACTGGAAAAGGTTGCCCAGAGAGGTTGTGGATGCCCCCTCTCTGGAGGTGTTCAAGGCCAGGCTGGACAAGGCACTGAGCAGCCTGATGTAGTGGGAGGTGTCCCTGCCTATGGCAGGGGGGGTGGAACTCAATGATCTTTAAGGTCCCTTCAAACCCAAACTATTCTATGATTCTTCTCTGAGAAATTTGCAGCTTTTTCTGCTCTCCCCATAAGTGGCTACCTCCTTCTCATGACCTGGCAGATGACTGAAACTGATATGAGATTTTTTTCCAAGCATTGAAATAATATTTAGAGCTCTAATTATGTTTGTGTAGGTGCAAGCAATAATAATATAATATTGATTCACCAGATCTCAGGCTGGAAAACTCAGCAAGTCAGCAAGATTGGGAAATGCAAAATGTTTTTTAAAGGCACCCTTTCACCTAACTTGTAATAAAATACTAACCTAAAAATTGAGATTGTGAAGCAATAGTGAATATTTACACATGCTCTTCCCTGAATGAAAACTTTAAATAGCAAGATATGAATTGGTATATGGCAGAATGATGCTAGAGCAAAGATCCAGGAAGGGAAGGAAAAAAATGAAAATAGAAGAAAAATGAAAGCAATTCATACTAAGTTAGAATATAAAGAGAGCTGCAAGAACTCTGACCCTTCCAGCATTATGAGGCATATGTAGGATGGTGGGGTAAATTCAGTGCTGGAGAACAGAAGAATGAGATCTGAATTGCTGCCTTGTTGGCTGTATTTCTTTCTTTGGACTCTTTGCTAGCTTTTAAATCAATTTGTTTTCCTGTGGCTGCTCCTGTGGAAAACAATGGCTATTCATAACCACTGAGATCTATTCGACAGGAAGGAGAGTAAGCTAGAGGAAATTTGCATTTGCCAGTTTGGTTGAGGGTTCGTGTAAGGTCTACAGCTGAGAATATGACTCTATTTAGTGACACTGCAAAACCCCAGAAATTGGTTAATATTCCTTATGTTGTGCACACATCCATTCCTTCTTTGCTGGAGATACTGAAGCAGTCCTTCCAAAGAATGTCAGTTGACAACATAAGAGGTGTTTTGGAGATATGGAAAGCTTAGCTTTGGGTTTCAGACAAACAAGAAGAAGAGCTGGGGCACAAGATGCTCAAAAAGTCATAGAATCAAAGAACTGCCTTGATTGGAAGGCATCCAATCACCTTTCAGGTCATTGAGTCCAACCATCAACATAACTCCTGCAAGAACCACCACTGAACCATATCTCTAAGCACTATGTCTACGCATGTCTTAAATAACTCTAGGGATGGTGCCTCAATCACTTCTCTGGGCAAAAGGTCACAGAAGGAAAGGCCATTGCATCCCTGTTTTAACAGCTGCCAGCTGTATGGTCATGGTGAAAAGATGCTCAGCTGTCTGGAGGCTCTTGTGAAGCAGAGCACAGGGCATGGAGAGCTCAGCTGAATGAACACTCCTCACCTGGGGCAGCTCATAGGGTCATAGAATAGTTTAGGTTGGAAGGGACCTTAAAGATCATCTAGTTCCAATCCCCCTGCCATAGGCAGGGAATCATCTAGGGTTGCAAAAAATAAGACATTATACTTGTCAGGTTTGTCTTTATCTCAACCCTCTGAGCCCCAGGCTGCCCATCTCATGGTTGAGGTCTGGCTGCCTTTGGAGCAACTATTCCCCAGGCTTGCATAGTCCTCTTAATGCTCTCTAATGGATAAATGCCAACATAATGCAGGAAGTAAATATGTGCTAGCAGTACTATTGACACTGAAGATCAGGCCTTTATACTTATGGCTTATTTTCCTCATTCCTCAACTATAGAAAGAGGAGAGAAGGGAAAAGGTGCAGGAAGCAAAGTGCTTTTGTTGACAAAATAGCAGGAGTAATAACAAATCAGGTTAGTTATTGTATTGTTCAAAGCTGTCAGGAGCTAATAATTTCCTGTTGGTTTTAATGGTGAATTGAGAAGGCAATCTATTCCTCCTTCTGCTATCTCGTTCTTGAGAGAGCTGATCCTTTCAACAGAGAATTTGAGTGACAAAACTCATATCGACTTCAAAAAGATGAGATGCAGATGCTGGTGGTATCAAAGAGATAACATCCTGAAGTTGGGGTGGGCACTGTGTGTTTAACAGAAAATTATGCAGCCATCTGATGGCCTGTAAAGAGTCACTTCAATTTTCCTCAAAGATGGACATGAAATCCAAAAGCTGTTCAGTAGGTTCATCAGGGATCTAACAGGAGTTGGCAGAAGGATCATGAACTTACAGGGATGATTTTTAAACACATTTATGGTTTATTTATTTTTTCCAGTTCTACTGAACTGCAGGAAGCCATTGCTTGACTTTCATCACGGCAGCAAGTGTATGAACATAAGCATTTTCCTCCCTCACTGCTCCATGCTGTTGTTAGTGCAGGCAGACAGCAAAGTGGGATATGCAAAAATCCTACTGTTTTGTCCTGTGAATTACTCACAAAGGCAGAATGTCTCATCACTATAATAAGAAAACAGAGCTGACAAATATGGCTGGAGAAAGCATTATGTGTACATAAACCCCAGTCTAAAACAGAGCTGCTTGGTCAGATCTTTTGAGAGCAATGACTTCAGCTTCATATTTCTGGTAACAGCATTCATCTCTGCACACAGCTTCTAGCCTGTTGATGAGACCAAGTTTGGATGAATAAATAAGAGATACTCTCTTTTATACCCAGTGCACAAGAACAAGTTTGAATCAAGTAATTATAGAGCACACTCTGCAGCTCACTAGTCAAACGTGAAATAGCATCACTTCAGAAATCCCACATCTTGTTGGTAAAAATTTCAAAATTTGACTTCTCTCATTAGACAAAATACTGCAAATGTCATTCTGGATGTGAGGCAGCACTAACAAAAGTTTGTATGCCTTCAGCTTTGGAGTTCTATTTTGGGTGTATACTAAACTAAGAAAAATCCTGGAACTGTGGTCTGAGTTTAAAGGGGGGAGGACACAGATGGCTCCTGTAAAGTTGGTTGTTCTCCAGAAGTTTTGTTTCTGTGCTAACTTTGCAAACGTAGATAGGATTTTATAATTAGGTATCACATGAAATGCAACATGGCCTGTGAAATTTAAGCAGCTCTTGGCCTAACCTCCAAAAGATTGATTTGGTTTAGCTAAACCCTGCCAAGGCAAGAGTTGATGGGAAGGCAATTACCAAGCCATATGTTGTCCTCTTCTTAACACAAACAGAAACCTTTTTTTGTAACACAACTCCTGTGCTATCTCGTGCTCCTTCCCAGGAAGGCAGCCCAGTCTCACATGGGTGGTTGTTTCCCCTTTGGCTATGCTCACCTCTGCCCACCGACTCCTGGGTGCTGGCTGGCTCCCCAGCTCTCCTTTCAAAGCTCTTTGGAGGCTTGGCAGCCACAGCAACCTCCATACACTTCCAGCTCCCTGAGCATGATGCCATGTGAGCCATTGCGCAAAGCTCCAGAAGGGGGAAGCAGGAAGGTGTAGCAGTAGCCATTGCACATGTCCATATATCATGAGGTCCCAGGATACAATTTGCATGCCAAGTATTAAAAAGTTATAGCAATGGTTAAGAAGGAAGGTGAACTGACCTATAATCTAGGAAGACCCAAGAGGTGAACATGGCTTTGCTGCTGCTGTGCATTGAGCTTTAATGCCCATATATCACTAGCATCAGCTACTAAGAGAAATGTCATAGAATCATAGAATAGTTTGGGTGGAAGGGACCTTAAAGACCATCGAGTTCCACCCCTCCTGCCATAGGCAGGGACACCTCCCACTACATCAGGCTGCTCAGTGCCTTGTCCAGCCTGGCCTTAAACACCTCCAGGGATTGAGGGGGCATCCGCAACCTCTCTGGGCAACCTGTTCCAGTGTTTCACCACCCTCACTGTAAAGAATTTCTTTCTTATATCTAGCCTGAATCTACCCCCTTCCAGTTTACATCCATTACATGTCATGACAGTTTTGCAAATATTTTGTGTGCAGGGAGTTCAGTAAACTGTGGGTCAGTTGTCAGGAAACAGGCAGAGAATACATGTCTCATGCAAAGGAAATTTTTTTATCAGGAAACTATTTTCACCAGTCACCTGTAACCCAGGAATCTCAAATGGAGAATTACTTTTCAGAAGTGCTTTTGACAACTGTTTTCTCCCCAGTGTAAAAAACCACAACTGAAAATGGTGGTGTATGTCATTTATGCCTTTGGGGATTCCTTACAACTCAGCCGACACTTCCTGCTGCAGTTTCCTTCAGCCATAAGCCAGTTGCTGAGAGAGGCTGTAGTGGAAACTCACGGGGCTTACAGACATTTACAAACCCATAGAAATTAGAGAAAGAATGAAAGAAAAAGCATGTAGTCCTTCCCTGGGGAGAAATGCAGTATTGTTCCTCTCCACTGCTTTGTACAGCTGAGATTTTATTGTTCATTCATTTGCAAAGAGACACATGTACTTTCCCATGAGGCCAGAAAGAATCCACAAAGCCCCTCAATACACACACCTTTCAAAAAATCCCATGCTGGTACGCTGCCACATGACCTCAGCAGAAACCTTTATGAAGTCTCATGCTCTCATGCAGAATTCAAAATTATATTTAGCACACAAGATTGTTCCACTACAATGTACTTCTAGAAATCAGCCAGTTGATGATAAGGATGCAGGTGCAGAAATTGGAGGGCTCAGACTTTAGCATTGCCCAGATTTTCTGCCTGACCAGAAATAAGTTCCAATCTTAAGCATTTTATTTGTAAATTTAAATGATGATATGCTAAAGCTTCTGCAATTGCTTTTCAACACGTTAGAAGAATGGCCAAAAATTGGGAGCATCCCTTAGTGGTTCCATTCCTACCCCATTGCATCATATCATGTCTTACGCAGTCTCACCCCATCCTAATTGCAAGGCTGTCTTTCCTTTTCAGGTGACTGAGTATGTCAATGCACAGTTCCCTGTCATTAAGCATGACATAGTCTTTAGCACAGTGGAATGCAGAATTGCTTTTAAAGTTACAGTGTAAATCCTTTGGGAAGCATATGCCATGACTGACAAAATGGAATTTGCAGTGAGGGAGTCAGCTGGCTGTCCCAGCACAGAACCAACCTGGGATGTGAGGTCAAGTTCACTCCACACACTTGTGGTTGCAAAGGGGAAGAAGGTGAAGGGAGGATGTGATGGTAGGCATGTCACTCCCTTGATATACCTATAACTCCCTGCAAAACTCAGGAGAAGAATCACAGAATCATATAATAGTATGGGTTGGAAGGGACCTTCAAGATCATCGAGTTCCAACCCCCATGCCATAGGCAGGGACACCTCCCACTACATCAGGCTGTTCAGTGTCTTGTCCAGCCTGGCCTTAAACACCTCCAGGGGGCATCCACAACTCTCTGGGCAACCTGTTCCAGTGTTTCACTGCCCTCACTGTAAAGGATTTCTTTCTTATATCTAGCTTGAATCTACCCCCTTCCAATTGACATCCGTTATTTCCAGTCCTTCCATCTCATATCTGATCAAAAAGTTCTACCCCTGCCTTTCTGTAGGACCCCCTCAGGTATTGATATGTTACTATGAGGTCCCGCTTGAGATTCTCTTCTCCAGGCTGAACAACCCCAACTCCTTCACCCTTTCTTCATAAGGCAGTTGCTCCAGCCCTTTGACAATCTTCATGGCCCTCTTTTGGACCCACTCAATACACAGAATACACAGTGATATATGTTAACATATAAATAACTTACAATATAAGCTAAACAAGTTATTCTAAGTATTGTAATTAATACAGATATGATGTATTTTTAAATTTCTTCTCTTCTTCTAGGACTTCAAATTGTCTTCAATGTGTGTTGTCCTACTGATTTTGAAACAAGATGCTTTCCAGCATGTTTATAATTTTCAAAAGACTAAATAATCTCTATTTGTAAAGTTTTATCAATGAATCTTAAGTTAGGAAAATACATTATTTGGCCTATTACACTGTAGACAGATGGGGAGAGGTATTTGCATAGATATTTCAAGTTAGAAACGACTGTTTGTGAACTAGTTGTCCAACCTTATTGATATCTCTGAATAGAGAATTTCACCTGATAATCACTAAAGCAGAGGGAATTCTTTTTACTTAAGATAATAGCAGAGATTATTAGGACTAAGAATCTCTGGTAGGAATTGTATATATCTTTATGGAAGACTTTGTATCTCAATTTAAAGCCAGTTTAAAGATTAGGCTTGCTTTGCTACTGCAAGCCCATCATGCTGCCTCAGGCGAGCTGACAGCAGCTCAGTGCAAATGGTGGGATAATTAGCAGAAAATGCGAGGGTGCCACATCTTCCACTGTAGGTGGCTCTTCTGGAAGCTCAAAAGCAGACAGAAATATGCTCTCTTTTCTTTGTCTCTCTCACCTCTTTCACTAAAAAGCCATTGATATGAAAATACCATTATTCTTTGTTCACCCCACTTGAAATGCCCATTGTATCATAGCCCTCTTGATAGTCCGTGAGATTCACAGAGAGCCCTGTGTCATTCCTCCAGCTTTCAGCAGTCCCAGTGGAACCACAGCAACAGGGAAACACATTCAGGTAATGTTAAGGTCATCTACCACTCTCTGGCCATAGAATCATAAAATAGTTTGGGTTGGAAGGGACCTTAAAGATCATCGAGTTCCAACCCCCATGCCATAGGCAGGGACACCTCCCACTACATCAGGCTGCTCAGTGCCTTGTCCAGCCTGGCCTTGAACACCTCCAGAGAGGGGGCATCCGCAACCTCTCTGGGCAACCTCTTCCACTGTTACACCACCCTCACTGTAAAGAATTTCTTTCTTATATCTAGCCTGAATCTACCCCCTTCCGATTTGCATCCATTATTTCTAGTCCTCCCATCACATACCTTATTAAAAAGTCCTACCCCTGCCTTTCTGTAGGTCCCCTTCATGTATTGATAAGTTACTATGAGGTCTCCCCCGAGCCTTCTCTTCTCCAGGCTGAACAACCCCAACTCCTTCAGCCTGTCTTCATGAGGCAGTTCCTAAAGCCCTTTGATCATCTTCATGGCACAGAAGCATTTTCCTGTGCTGCTGTTGCTGCATTGGGCCACATCTGGAGTGCCAGTGGGAGCGTGTGGCCCCCAGGGCCAGGCTGGGGGCACCTCACTTGCCAAGGCTGGCTTAGTGGCAGATGATGAGCTACCCAAGCTTCAGTGATGCTAAATTAGGCTTTGAGGCATTTTAAGTAAGGAAGTAAGGTGACACACTGTCATGCCTGGGGGAGGAGAGAAAAAAGTCATGAAATTATTCTAGATTAGCAAGAGAAATCAGTGAATTAAAAGTGTGGCTTTAAAATGACACTTTGTGCACAGGAAGCAGCGTCCTGCTCTCCCATCTGTTTTGTAGTACAGTAATCCCATTGACTTGGCTGTAGTTTTTTTCCTGATTTATGCTCATCTGAGGTAAACACAAAGCCCAGTGTCTTTCCAAGCCATCCATCTTTGTTTGTAGAGATGTACTTGTGAGAGGAACAGCTCAGCCATGTGTAAGGGAAGTCATAATCTGCCTGTAAGATCTGCACAGGCACGTTGTATTATTAGCTCCTGCGTAGCCTGTTTTATAGCACAAATGAACTGTGCTATGCCTTCTTTTTTCCCCAGCTTTAGAGAAACTAGTTTTTAAAGCAGACCAAACTATGTCTAATAATCTAGGATACTAGTTTTTCTATTTCACTCGTATTTTCACTGTGTATGAAAACCTGTGTTGTCCTGGTGTATTTTCTCCAGTGAATATGAGCTGTGCCTGTTAAAATTGGAGAATACGTTCCAAAGTTATGAAAGGCACTGTTTGCAAACACCTTGGTTTTATTCCCTTCCCAAGGTTAGAGCCTTCACTGCCTGCATGATCTACTGAAGAAACTGTTAGCTTTTTAAGACAGGATCTGGTTTTAGTGAACCACATTTCCCCCCTTGGTGTGTTTCTTTTGCTTCCATTTGCAAACAGGGAAGGCACATAAAATTATGTATTTTTTGTGTGTGCTATTTTAAATTGATGCTGTCTTAAGAGGCACTCAACAGTAATGCTTTTCCTGCTGTACACAGTGTGAGTGTACAAAGCTTCACACACATATAAAAAAGACATACTACAGTGACTTAGGTTTCTTCTTTATTATGCTTGTGTACTTTGGGTTGTGAGCAATGAGCTGAAAAAAGATATTATGTATTATTTTAGTTTCATTCAAATGAGTTTTCATACATTTATCCTCAGAGAAGACAGGATAATGTAGAAATCCTCCAGCACTATGTAAGTGGCCTACAAAAAGCTTCAGATGTTCTTCACTTGGAAATTTATGGTTAAAGGTGTTGATTTGCATATTGTACTGTGCAGTTGCACTGCCATTTGTAATTGCTGGCACCAGGATTTCTCATATTTCTTTGTTCTTGCCAAACGGGGCAAACTGGAAACACCATTGACCAGACATTTTTGCTTTCTTTCTCATGAAGCTCTGAGCTGTGTAGTGTGTCCTTTCCAATTTTTTGCTCCTTCCCACTGATGTGTCCATGGTCATCCTTCCCTTGCTGCAGACACCAGTATTAGTAGTTTCCACCTTGTATCTTGAATGCCTGTGGTTTCCTATGAGCAGTAGTAACCTCCCAATTTCTTCCTCCACAAGTTGTCCTTTTCCTCGCTCCATACTCACTCAGGCTTCATACCTGATAATATTTAAAGGCAGTGACTTCTTGGCTTGTCTTACCCATGCTTTGTTATCTAATTCTTCTAAGTTATCATCATCATATCTATGATATCTATAGATGTTTCATGAGAAAAATAAATTTAGACTTTGTACATCTCTTTCATTCTAACACATGAAATTTGCATTTCAGACTCTGAAGGTGATGTCATGCCATTGCATGTGGCATTTTCATTGAAAAGCTGTAGCAATAGAGACGGTATTCACATTTTGACTAATTGATTTGAGTTAAAGATTTGAAGACTGCAGCACTAATCAGACAATACATTTTTTAAACAGAATTATTCCTTTCATGAGGAACCTTTGGGAATATCTGTAACTTTTGGATTTTACCTTGCAGTGCTTTTCTCTTATATGCAAAGTTATATACCAGAGACAATGAGCAAAATTGAGCCTCAGACTCATATAAAAAGTAGATAATACTGTGATAGCATACAGCAGTGGGACACAGCTCAGCTTCCATGGTTCTGGATTATTGCAGATATTATTTTAGAATCACAGAATGTCAGGGATTGGAAGGGACCTCGAGAGATCTCTAGTCCAATCCCCCTGCCAGAGCAGGAACACCTAGATCATGTCACACAGGAACACATCCAGGAAGGTTTTGAATGTCTCCAGGGAAGGAGACTCCACAACCTCTCTGGGCAGTCTGTTCCAGTATATCTCATTGTTTCTTTTCAGAAATTTCCTTTCATTAAAAAAAAATCTGAAGCAAAGCACAGTGAAACATTCAGGCTATTCATTAGCAGATAATTCAAATTAATTTTCAGTAGTCCTTCCTGAAAGAACTCCTATTATTTGGAGTTAAATTTTGGAGTTGGAGAATGCTCAGAATTTTAGGAGATGTGGAAGTACACCAAGATGCTTTTCTTTAATTGCTTACTTTTGAAAAATGTGGGAATCAAATATAAATATTGGCCATAGATATGATCCAGAAGATGTAGCACTCCTTTACTGGCTTCAGATCAAGCCCTACATTGCTCTGCAAGTGCAGCCTGACAGTGAGTTGTAATGGTAAGACTAATTATAATAATAGATGCAGTAGTGGCTTTTCAGTACTGGATGGATATTTCAGTAACTTATTGAGGTCACTAATTCCTTTCATCCAGGCTATGAATAGAAGTGATTTTCCTACACTAACCCAGAAGAGAAATAGGCTGTGATCTGTTATCAATTCATAAATCTGTGTCTTCCAGCTCTTGCAAAGTGACTAATAGTCTACTTAAAAGAAAAAAAAAAAAAAGTAGTGATGTAGTGCATACAGAATCTAAGGTGTAGATTATATTTATACTTCATAATAACACTCTCTGTGTACTAATGATTCCTGTGTTATAATACAGAAGTTGCAAAGGTATGTGCTTTGTTCTAAACATACTATGCTTACAAGAAGACTCTAATCAGAGTGAATTAGCCTTCTAAAAATCCAAATTAGTGGTACTAATTGTTTTCTGAAATACATAACCCTCCCATCATTTTCTCTGACGGTACTGTATCAGCCTGTAGTTAATTAGTATTTTGATGCTGCTGGAGGTGCCCATGTCTATTTCAGGTGCCACCTTTGGACATGCTGGGGTAGAGAAGTACATATGCATGATTTTGGTACAAGCACAGCAGTCAGTTTGTGAAGGGACCAGAAGTCAAATGACATGAGAATTGCATACAAGAACAAATACATTTTCCTCATGGCTAGTAGGACTATGCCTGGAAGCACAACCTCGAGACTTAGGGTGTCAGCTTGACTCCTGCATCCTACCATAAACTGGCCAGATTTTCTGTTTTCCACAATCATAGAATAGTTTGGGTTGGAAGGGACCTTAAGGATCATGGAGTTCCAATCCCCCACAGGCAGGGATGCCTCCCACTACATCAGGCTGCTCAGTGCCTTGTCCAGCCTGGCCTTAAACACCTCCAGGGATTGAGGGGGCATCCACAACCTCTCTGGGCAACCTCTTCCAGTGTTTCACCACCCTCACTTTAAAGAATTTCTGTCTTATATCTAGCCTGAATCTACCCCCTTCCATCATCAAAAAAGAAATCTTAAGGTGTATTTTATCTGGTTTGATGGTGATGACTCACTGGGCAGGTAATTCCAAACTGAAGAACTTCATGGATGAGAAAAAGGTGTCTCTATCTGTATTTGATTTCAGAGATTTCACTGGAATCTAGCTTAAAGAAGAAAGTGAGACAAGAATTAAAACATTAGCGAGCATATTTATAATATTTGCATTCATATCTTTATCTTTCTCCACAGGATTCTCTAGAATCTGTAAAAGTAATATTGTACGAGGGAGAGAGGAGCTTCTCCCTCCTCTACTCTCTTAAGTCACTACTGCCTGTGGCTAAAGGCAGTAATGAAGAGTATTATATCAAAATTACTACTTTTTAATAGTAACAAGAACTATATTAAGATTACAGAGGGAAATGTAGGCTGTTAGCACGTGGGTAGCAGTCAGGGTGTTGAAACTGCTTTTTAAGGGGTGTCTTAAGACCACATTAAGACTGATTGTGCTGCTCCTCCTGTTATCCAGGCAGACCCTTGATGCAGGTACTGACTGTCCTTAGAGCAAAATGTGCATAGGCAGCACCAATGGGAGAAGGTGGCTTTAGGACATAGTTGAGGTGGTGCAGGGTGCTGCCAGAGCAAACAGAGTAGTAAATGATGTTACAATCCTCTTGTCCTTCTCTTAGTACAAGTTCTTAAAAGCACAAGTACTGAGGTCACAATAACTATTCACTGAGTGTCATTTGAATTGCCGTCTTAAAAAGGCAGCTTGCAATTTTTTTTTTTAATACAAATAGACCTTCTGCAATTTCTTTTTAATAAACAGTAAATCTGAAATTGAAGCTTAACCTCTGTGATGCACATATGATTGTGCTGCCTGTGTGCAGAACACAGTCATACTTCTTTTAGTGAGGCACTAAAAATAGCTGTTCTGTAATGTATGTTGTGAGTCAGAAATCAATAAGAGCGTTCTGCACGACAGTCTATTGATTTAGTGCAATTAAAATAAAACATCTATTTTGGACTTCTTGAGTGTGTGGAAAGGGTAGCACTTTTGTCTGTGGGTTGTATTTTGGATGTTCAGTGATTGTCTGGTTGTATTAAAGAAGGCTGTTCTTTATTTTGTATGCTTGTTTGTCTTAAGAAATAAGCAGATCTGTTTAAGAGGGAGAAGCTAGGCACAGAGGAGAAGTGTTTACTCAACTACATCTTCTTAAAGAGGATGACTAATAAATTCTTCATTTAAAGAGCAAACATAATAGGTTTTTTAAGTACAAGGCATCAGTGATTAAACCATTATCTCTACTAGTGTTTACAGTCTCAATGTGCAACTGGAATGTGACAGCTTAGTTGAGTTTGCAAATGTATTAATCTAACTTCTTGATTTAAAAAAGTGAGAGGAGCCACTGACACCATGTGGAAAACTTGGAAAGTGCCTTGCTAAAAATAGTTTCAAACTTGATACCTTGTTACATCACTTTCTTTCTGATTCATCCACTGTTACTAGGACAGGATGAACAGAAAATTATACTACATGTGATGGTAGGGTTTTAAAGGCAGAAATGCTGCTTGTGTGCTTAAGGCCACAAGTGCCACAAGAGATGGAGCAGGGATTACTGGGTTGAACTGAATTCCTGACAACAAAGTTGAACTGCATGGTCTGCAGATTTGAGAGTCATGGGGAGACCTTAAACAGCTGAAGATACAGTGCTTTGAGGAAAAATAAAAAGTGGGCAGGCAGCTATTGAATGTATCTGCATGTATTATGTGTCTGATCATTATAGTTTATTTGGCTCTTTGTGGGATGGGCCGTCAGCTATAGGGAAAAAAAATCTTTAAATAAAGATGAAATATGCCCCTTATCTTTTGTGGAATGAGAAAAAATCACCAGTATTATCTTCCTTTCTCATTACCTATTTTACTGTGTAATGTTGATGTTTCTAAGAACAAATGTTCCTCCTCATCTAATTTCGTATTTAAAAGATATTATGTAGAACAGGATTTAGGATTACTTTCAGAAAGAATATTGTATCAGATGGTAAATGAGCCACTGGCATACTATGGGAAGGAAGGAAATTCCTCCATTATTAAACCTATTTTCACTCAGCATTTCTAGAGATAAAAATTACCAAAATAATGTACTAGGTGAGGCAAAAAGCAAAGATGCAGAGGAAAGGACACAGAGACTTTGTTGTCTCTAAATAGACAAACTCCTAATGGTACAGTGTCTCAAGTTCACTATAGCTGACATAAATAAAACTTTGGTTCCTTCTCTTTCTGAAGGATATACTTAACAGATTCGTGATGTATCATTCCTTTCTGTGACAAAAACATTTGAGTGGATTTTCGAAAGATTTGTTGAGGCATTCAATTCAACTGCAAAAGCAAAAGCTGCATTAAAAATTCTTTGACTTCATTCAGCTTTTTCTTCAGTGAATTGTTTCTGTTTTGCTGCAGCCCTTACGATATGTGCTTAAAGACTAGTTATTCTTTCATTTTCTATGTAATTATTTAAATTGTCTGCTTTCATTATTGAACTTATTCATAATTAAGTGCGACCTATTAGGGTCTTCTATGCTGCTGTCATTAGCAAATCAAAATTGTTTGATATCTTTAATGCAGTTTTTGCTTATTATATTCCTACACTGTCCTATGTTTTATTTAGAATAATTATTACTAAGCTCCTTGAATAATGTGGGTAATTAATGACATATATCACAGAGCACCAAACCCACCCACAGATGTATTGACCCATTCTCATAATTTCCAGCTTATTTTTAAATAGCTTTGTCTCTTAAAGGGAAATTCATTTTATACAACCCAACGTTACTTAAACAAAAATGTTTCTTAATGAAGGAACCTGCTAAATTTTATGAAGACAAATTGAGAAATAGCTTGTCATTTAGGACAAGTGGGCCAGCAGAAGCTAATGACTAGAAATAATGGATGTAAATTGAAAGGGGGTAGGTTCAGGCTAGATATAAGAAAGAAATTCTTTACAGTGAGGGTGGTGAAACACTGGAACAGGTTGCCCAGAGAGGTTGTGTATGACCCCAAATTCCCTGGAGGTGTTTAAGGCCAGGCTGGACAAGGCACTGAGCAGCCTGATCTAGTGGGAGGTGTCCCTGCCTATGGCAGGGGGGTTGGAACTTGATGATCTTTAAGGTCCCTTCCAATGTGAACTATTCTATGATTCTATAAAAATTGGTTATACACTTCTAATATACAATCACACATTTAATAGTACCACACAGATGTTTAGTGTCTTATTGTGAGATGAGTGAAAAAGATGAGTGAAAAATCCCTGTGTAATCTTCAGGTCTAATCAATCCCAATCGATTTCAGTGCTATTTAGATACAATAGTAATATCTACTACTTATTTAATATGAGATTTATCAGACAGTTAGTGCTTGGGTGCCTATAGCATTAAATCATCAGTAGTAAGCCTGTGGTCGAAGGGGCTCTGTGATAAAATGATAGCTTAGGTTCTAAAGCATGTTTTTTGGTAACAGCAATGCAAGTTCTGAAAGACCAGTGTTACAACGTTTTGACATTCACACTGTTGCCAGTGATCCTGTTTAGGGATCAGTCCTCCAAATGATAGGCATTTCAAAGGACACATAATCAGATCCCTATGTAAAGACTTAGAAGTCTTTACAGGTCCATAAACCCATCCATTTGGGGGCAAGCACAGAACCAGGACCTTGTTGAAGAAACCAAGGATTTAAATAAACAAGGATCTTCTTTTTATAAAATATTGTATTCACTTTACCAAAGTGAGAATTTTTAAACTGCATACATTTGTGTCACTGACAGCTGAAAATACTGAGATCACCTTTGTTTTCCTGCTTATAATTCTTGCTTATAAATATTTTGGTATATTACCTACTCTACATTCAATAATTTAGCAAGTTTTTCAAGAATACTACCTCTTGTTGACCTGACTAACAAAAGATGGTCAACATTTTTTTTTCATCAGGTTTTAACTTAGATTTTGTATTTACAGCTCTGTTAATAGCCTTTCCTCATTGTGTCTTCAAACTCTACTATCTCCTTTCAGATTACTCCAAAGTGAGATTTTCTTTCATGTGTTAACTTCCTGGTTTTAGCTCCTTTAGTGTCTTTTAGCCCACATCTGCTTTCTCTTCAGCAGTTGTAATCATAACATTGTAGGAGTGTCTCCCCCTCAGTTTCTCCTTGGACTGGGAAACATCAGTTTTTCAGCCTTCTATCCATGTTGCTCCAAGACAATAAAAAGACTGAGTGTCTGTTATTGCTGGAGCAGAGTGTATCAGCATACTGAGGAAGGCAAGATAGGGAGGAAGCCCTTCCTGCTTCTGAATCCATTACAAACCTAGAATCTTTATCTGGAAGCAAGCAAGTGGCTATTTAGGCAAGATCAAAATCTGACATTTGGATTGCTTTTAGTCATTAAGCAGTGTCTTGGTGTCATGTGCAGCTTTGTAGCTTGTGCTTCACAAATTCTATCCATCTAAATTACTCCAGAGCTTTCTCTAGCTGTGTGGATGCCCACAGTTAAGAAGAATTGTATGTTTACCCATGATTTTAGCTATAACCTGGCTTGATAGACCACTTTAAAAGATGAACAGTTTCTGTAGCCCACGTAAGTTCTTTGGCAGTGAGGAAGGAGGTAATTCTTTGTCCTGCTATTGTTAGAGCTGGACATTATTATCAAGTTGCTCCTCTAAAAAAGACATTTGCACATAAAAGCAGGAAAAATAGAAGTAGAAAAATAAGCCAGCAAGGTTTCTGCGCATCTGCTTTCACTAATGACTGCTTTCAATAATTGGCAGCAAACATCCAGATCTATATTTGTGCCTACAGATATCATGTTTAACCAAGTATTAATTAATTAAAAATGAGTGTGATTACTCATATTGACTTCTGGCAATATTCTCCTTAATGTGCTGGTACCAAATGAGCAAAAGCTGAAATGAGAATGGAAGCTCTAAGACTTCATTTTATTTTAAGAATCTCCACTTTATTATTCTGAAAGCAGCAGTACCAAAATTGTGATGAACTGGAAAGATGAGTTTGAGCAGTGATAAACGCACCTGAAATCAGGGCTCATTCTATGGTCTGAAAATGTGTATTAATGCTTAAATATTGTCAAATCTGTTAGAAATGGATAAAGCTTGTGACTTCACCAATCTTCTAGGATTGGTAGCAATTTTTAAAAATGGTGGCTTGGATTTCTTGAAATTCCTGGAAAATATTTTTAATTCATGGGTTTCTCTTAAGCCTGGCCAATGTATATGCAATGAGGCTGCCAGTACTTCATCTCAGTTGCTCAGTGGAGATAAGTGAGATGAGTCAAGTTCACAGCTTAAGCTCCCCCAAGTAGGGTTTCAAGGAAAGGCAGCTCCTTCCTGCCAGATTTGAGCAAGCCCAGGTCATCAGGCAGCTGATGTTTGATCCAGAGCAGGTACACAACAGAATTTCTGCTGATCTGATGATCTGGCAAGAGCAAGCACTGTTGAATTTATGCTGGTTTTAAGACAGATTGAACTTTCAGAAAGATATCTGGGCAGCCAATGCCTGATCTGGGAAAAAAAAGCCTTCCATTAGAACTTGAACCATCAAAAGCATTTGGACATATTTAAAATGACAGTGTGTGTAAATACAAGATCAGAGCTTTGTGTCTTACAGTTATGACATTTTTGATCTGGTACTAGGAACCCTAAAGCTGGATTTACTTTATCACCAAACCTCATGTGGAAATCAACAGCACATACACATGGGAATTTTCTGGTTGAAAGACCAGAGACAGACACTGATACCTGATTTGTTTGCTTCTTGTAATGTCAACAACTTTTATTTTCTTATAGTTGATGTAAACACATTTGCACAGTAAATAAAGAGATTTATAGGAGCTTTATTTACCTTATATTAAAATGAACTCCTATTTATTCATAGACTTGAATTGTTGTAAGTCATTCCAGTCCATTGGATAAGTACCTTATTGCCTATTTAAGAAAGAGGCACAAACATACAGCAGAGGTGTCTACGAGGAAGATCTTTAGCTGCTGTAAATTGTTAACCATTCCTTTGGAGTATATTTATAGTAGCTTAAGTTTTAATCAATGTTATGCATGTATTTATGGTCTAGACAGTTCTCATATTTACATTAAATGAACAATAATGCTATTAAGGTGCTGCTGAAAAGGAAATTATCTTTAATTTTGTAGTGTGAAGAGCTGCTCTTTAGCTGTGCTTAAGGGTATTGATTTTAGTGAGAATGTACATGAATTCAATTATTCCTTTCCTTAAATGTTGGTCAGAACTGGGGCTTAGATACAACCTAAAGGAAAGCTTGTGTAGGCTGTGAGAAAAGCAATTTAATTTATCTCCTATTTTGTTATAACTCTGACAACTTTGAGTTTCTACAATTGAAACTAGCCTTATTTCCTTTCCATACATATATATTTTTTTATATAAAAATAATAGGATGCAGCTAATCATTCTCAATAGAGTCAAGACAACTCAGTAAGTCAAGTTACTCATGCCTGAATATGATACTCACTAAACATGAAATACAAGCAAGTTAAAATAGGTGTTGATGACCATTGATGAGATATAATGATGAGCAATAGTGTTACAAATCCTTACTCTCTTTCTGGGTCCTTTTTTTGGGATCTTGAGGTGGCTCGTGTTACCAACCATGACATTCAGTTGTTAGAATCTGAAATGAGATGAGTTAATGGCATTGCATTATCTCCTGATGACAAATCCATTAGCATATGTCACCACCCTCACTTATAATTCAAGTGCCTGCTTGTTTTTCCTTGCAAGGAAAAGTCTGCAAGGTTTTATATTTCCATTTCCTGACAAATATTTTGTACAGCTTTGTAGGACCAACTAATGCATTCAAATGAGGAACTAATTTGTGGATTCTAATGGCTGCACATAGATTTGTTTTATGCCATCTTAAATTATTTAAAATCTTCTTTGTCAACTGGAATGACCTGCAGTATGTAATTCATATTTGTTATATTCATTATTAATTGCATGGATTTTTATCCCCTGGTTATGTGAAACACTCAGATTACCATTCTATATATTTTTTTTAATCGTTTGCTTTACAGCTAGTGTGTGCAGCATACACAGGCAAGTTTTTTTTGTGTTTTACTCTGGCTGAAAAAATTAGTATGGCTGAAAGAGGAGCTGGTGATCCTCTATTTCACTGACTCTTTCTGGGATGTGAGAGTGAGGCCATGTAGCTCTGAAGAACATGTGAACAGCATTGCATTGCTTAGGATGGGATGAGTAGGATGAATTTGGCCCTTCAGCCTGGTGGCACTTGGAGAAGTCACTGCTCAAACACAGGGCAGCACTGAGCTTGGAAGTAGCACAATGGTTGGCAGACACCTTAACCTGTCTAGCTGCTGGGTTTTAATTCTGTTCTTTGCTTCCTGAACTCAATGCAGTAGACATGAAAGATTTGAACTGAGAATTAGGAAAGAGAGATTTGACTGACTTTGGTGAGGCGAGGGGCCAGCTGTGAGTGAGGGAGGACAGGAAATGTGTTCAATGTGCAGTAGCTGGAAAAAAAGTGAAGGCAAGATAAAGTGGGAGAAATGAAGACAGAAATGGATGGATGATTGTCCTGGGTGGAAACAATAATGAAACACAGGTTTTTTGAAGTGAAAAAGCAGGAATTTCTAAGAAGCCATAGGTGGGTGAGAAGTTATTATGGTCAGACAGTCAGGAAAAGAAGGGGACATAACTGTAACAGCATAAGAGCAGGGAAAAATTGACTTGACTGAATATCATTAAGTGAAAATGAGTATATAAAACTGCTTTTACTTTATTTTTTTTAAAGGGTTAAATAGTAGACTTAACACTACCTTAAAATTAATGGTCTCTTCATAAAAAAACTATTTTTTATCTCAACCTGATTTGTCATCTACAAATTAAATAGTATGCCCCATACTCACCCTAGCTCTAAGCATTTAATATGCATTAACTTAGATCAAATACCCAATTTAGGTAAGTAATTAGCATTTAGTAAGGCAGACATCTTTCAGGAAGTGCCTAAATGCCCTGAAAGTATCCAAGAAATTTAATTATTAGCAGGAAGAAGCTGCCCTCCCAGCCTATGTGTTGCATTTCATTGTCTGCATAGGTGTTTATATTGTATAAAATCATTTTTTCATTATATGAATTCTTGCAGACTGTTTCCCTTTTAATAAGATTTATTGTTAAAGCTTTGGCCCCATCTTTGTTAAAGGTCTACAAGTGCAGAAGATATTCAGCTCACTTAATGATCATCAGCTGCCAAATTCCAATTTACACAACTTCAAAATTTAGCACATGCAATTCAAGTTCTTTCCCTCCCTAGTACAGGCCTTCAGTGAGAGAGAATACAGCAGTGGTGATATTTCATTAATTATTATTCACCCCCTGTTCCTTGTGTTAAGTCTTTTATGTTTTTTCTCTCTAGTTCTCTTTCTCTCATTTTACAATAGGAACTGATGAGGATTTTCTGTTATAGGGAATCACAGCATAGTTTTTTTCAGGGCTGACCAGCAGTGTTTAAATTAATAGGCAATTGTAAATGATCTGCCTTGTCTCAGTTAAGGTGAAGCAATCTGCACTGCTCAGAGTTATTATATAGAGCAAATACAACATTATAATTGCAAGAAAAAATACAAAAAGAATGCAGGTTGTCTTTAGACAGCAGACATAAAGAAGGGCAGCTTTTTGTGTCTCCATTCTGATAGCTTTAGACATTTAAATCTCTCATTTAATTTTGACCATTGTAGCATAGGGTTTTGTTGGTTTATTTTTAGCTTGTTCTTTGTAAATTAAGTTTTCACCAAATTTAGTTTTCTCCTTACAAGTTCAAGATATCAGCTTTGTAGGAAATAAGTTGTTACTTAATATTCTATAGATAGAAAATGAGTAATTAGGCTTCCCTGGAAGCCTAAAACCCTCATTGCCACCATTTTATGTGCCCAGGCAGAAAGGTGAATGATTTCCTCCTGCCTTCATATTTCATAGAATCATAGAATAGTTTGGGTTGGAAGGGACCTTAAAGATCATCAAGTTCCAACACCTCCCTCTCCATCAGGCTACTCAGTGCCTTGTCCAGTCTGGCCTTAAACATCTCCACAGCCTCTCTGGGCAACCTGTTCCAGTGTCCCATCACCCTCACTGTAAAGAATTTCTTTCTTATATCTAGCCCGAATCTACCCCCTTCCAATTTACATCCATTATTTCTAGTCCTCCCATCACATATCTTATTAAAAAGCTCTACCCATGCTAGAAACTCATACATGAGATCTAAATAACATTTATCTGCCTTAAACCTTGAAAATCTTCTGTAGAGATATGATATTTTTCTAGCTCCATGTGAAATAGGTTTATGTACCCTTTATGTCCCCTTAGCATTCCATGGCACTGAGCAAACTCTTCATTCACTGACTTCAGTGGCTGAGAGCACTCAGCATTTATTAGATGAAATCCTTTCTAATTATAAATGGGGGATGAGTCAGGCTGTTCCAGTCATGATAAATAAACCTGATTAAACATTTAGTGTCAAATATAGCATGGTGGAAAGGAAAGTTAAGAGTAAGTGGATTGAAGAGCTGCATAATTACAGGAATGGTGCTTATTCACTTCAGGGAGGTAGCACTGTGCAGCAGCATCAATGCTCTGAGCTTTGTAAGAGAATTGCAAAATTGGTACCAGCTCTGGTCTCCTCTGGAAATCAGCCTGGCAGAGTATGTATTTAGCTTCCCGGCCTCCAGATACTTTCTGAGCTTTGTGTGGGTTTGCTGTACATCCCTCAAAGTTTAAAGGCAAAATTGACAACTCCTGGTAACCTACTCAGACTCAATCTGGAAGTTTCATGAATCTTTCACTAGAATTACCAACAAGGTGCAAACATTGGCTTCTGAGTGAAAGCCAGAAAAGGTGAATAAAAGGTAGGAAATAATCAATAATGGAAAGAATTTTTATCTCTTCCCTATAATGCCATATCTACAATACATTTTATTGATTCTAAATCTAAAATGTCTGGGTTTATTACTGCAAATGGTAATTAAATCAGTTTTGCAAATCTGATAAATTTCTACCTGCATGAATGGCTTTTTTTGTAGTATTTCTCTTAACTAAGAAAGTAATGTTGTTTGGTTTTAAGCTTTCCATGAAACTCTGATATGTACTGGCAAGTGAGGAGAAGAAGGGAAAAAAAAAAGATCTTTATCAACTATTTTGTAGAGATCTAATAAATATAAGGGGTTTTTTGTTGCACAGATTAAAAATTATATTATAAAAATTATATTATAAAAATTATAGAACTGATGGAAAATGTTTGCTGCACAGAAATGGAATTTTGATTCCTCGCTAGGATTTTTTTGCCAGAAGTTTTTTTGCCATAGCTACTTTTTGAGCTTCAATATCCAACATATTTTTAATATTGTCACCAGGGGAGACTGCAAAGCTGATAATTGACTTCTGCCATGTTTCAGAGGAAATATCAGTAGCAGAAATCAGCAATCCCATCCATGAGTTTGACCCAGCATTTACATATGGAGGCTGTGCAAAGGGCTGCAGAATTAAGCATTTGTATCAGGAACAGACACAGGTGAATGTAATGAGTACGGAATCAGAGAGTGGCCCAAGTTAGAAGGGACCTTTCAAGTCCAACTACCAACCTAATATTGCCAGAAACCATCATTAAACATCACTAAACTAAGTATCTCCAAGCACTACATCTGCCTGTCTCTTGAATACCTCCAGGGATGGTGTCATAATCCTCAGGGAACATGTAAGACCCTTAGACTTTTAGCCAGTCTCTAGCACTTTCTTGATCTGATTACTTGAGAATCCAGGATAAATTGAGTTATGTGATGAAGTTAAAAATGCAGTGCATACTGTGCTTTTATTGTGCTCTTTTCAGTGAGACTTTAATTTTAGAGAGCAGGTCCTGCTGCAGAACAGTCTCCACCCCTAGTACCATCCTCTGGCCTTGTCTGCCTCCACAGCCTCCAATCCCTGCAGACTGTTGTGACCTCATAGCAGGAGAAGGGACATGCAATTGATTGGCAAGCCTGGGAGATGCCAAATGGTGTTGTCATAAATACTCCCTCTGTTTTGACAGGACTGTAATATCTATAAGGAAACAATGGTTCTCTTCACTGATCACTTCTCACCTTCTAACATGAGCTTCATGGCATATCTGAATGCACTCAACCATAAATATTATCTGTGGCCATTAAAACCTTTGGTCTTATTTCTAAGGTAGCCACAGTGCTTCTCTCTTGCCATGGTCATTCCAGGTGTCAATGAAAACACTGTGTTCCAAAGCACAGCTACATTTGTCATGAAAACTAGGATATGGCAAATCCCACTCTGCTTTTCAAATTTTAAAAGTATAGTATTTTTCAGTTCTTTTTGTTGGACATGGATTTCTTGGGGTGTCTCTTGTGGTTTATTAAAATCTCTCAAACTCAGTCAGCTGAGACAAAATTAGGAATGAAAACACCAAGCATGATTTATACTGCAGAACTAATTAAGTCTTAATTCTGATGAAAAACAATCTGATACATAATATGGAATCTTTGATTACTTTTTAAAATATTTCATCTCTATTTCCTGATCACATTTTAAGGACACATCTTTTTAAAGATGCCCATGCCACTAAAGAATATGAAATCACTTTTGTACTCTGCAAATTTATCATATAGCATAGATGAATATACTCTTGGAATGATATAGTCTGTACCAGATCAATTAAAGATTGCTCAGTTTACTACAAAATGCAACAGAAAAAAATTGCTTGTTTCTCCATCTCAAAGGATGGTGCCTTTAAGAGGAATTAAATTATTTTATATCACTTTGGATATGAGCATACCTTGAGTTTAGAAAATATGAACAATAACCATTGAACAAATTTGACAGTCTGCTTTCTTCAGAGCTTTCTGATTTTTATAGACCTTTTTTAAGTTCTATTCACAAAATATCTTGAATGAACAGAATATCAGTATGCTGTGCTGTAGGCTGTTACAAAAGAAGATGCCCTCACATCCTATTCAAGCTCTGAATGTGTTATCAGAGCTTCTTTAGTTTTTGAGGATTTTTTAAATTTTGTTTGGATGAAGTCACTCAGGATATTCTAAAGATTATATTTCTATGTAGCTCAGTCAAGATCCTTTCAATTTCTTTTACTATCTTATTATTTTTTAAAACAATGTTCTTCTGTCCATTGCAAGCCACTCTACCTGAAGACCCTGATAAGCCTTGCTGTATGTTTCTCCCATGAAAGTAGCCAGGCAGTTTTGAGCTTTTCTTCCCTCCTATCTCTAGCTTTGTCTCAGGTTAGTGACTTCCTGGGTGTAGCTTTTAAATTCTCCAGAAAGTGAGAGTTTGTTAATGGTAGGTGTGCAGAGCATATTTAGAATTGCCTGGACCCTGATGGTAGATGATTGTACATATTGTTATTAATGTCAAATTTCTCTTGTTCAAAGACAGATCAACCTTCCAGTTTATTTACAGGAGTCATGTTAATATAATTGTGCTTAAGATTTAACAGGCTGCAAAGGAGAAGAGAGGGGAAGTTAGGGAATAATGATCCAGGGAGTTAGATGCACAGTCTAGAATATTATTTTGTAAATGCCTGTGGAAGAGGTTATCCATAATTAATGAATAAATCCTTAAAGCAGAAAAAATACTTTAGATTTCCTCTCATTAAGATTTTTTTTTGAGTCAATTGTGGTGGAAGGCATCATACTGCTTGAATCCTTTGCTTATCTAAGGACTGAGAAGGAGTTGCTGCAGACACTTGTGGAGAATAAAATTCAGTCTGATCACAAGGATTTTTGTTATTATTGAAGAATAAAGATCTGAAATGAACTTCCACTATGAGTAAAGAACTTGCTACCTTACAGCCAAGAAGGCCAACCAAATCCTGGGTTGCATCAAGAGGAATGTGACCAGCAGGTCCAGAGGGGGGTTGGAACTAGATGATCTTTAAGGTCCCTTCCAACCCAAACTATTCTATGATTCTAACTTCCATCTGAAGGCTTGATCAGTTGATGCCACTTGGCATAGTGGGCTCCAGCAGAAGGCAACTGGGTTTGAGTAACTAAGCAATTCTTTCTATACACATCCCTATTTCCAGGTGGGAGATAGTCTGCCTGGGGCCCCTCTTTTGTTGGACAAACTGGTGTCTCTGCAACAGGAAGATCCAGTAAAACAATACTGTTAGAATCTTTTTGCCTGTAGCTGCCTAAGAAAGCTGCCCTAGATGCTGTTACACTGGCTGCATAAAACCTCGAGCTGTAGGCACCTTTCACTTATGAAAACCTGCTTATCTCCTGGAGTTACATTTCTATCATTGCATCAAGAGAATGCTTTTAATGACTGTGGTTTTTCTCTCAAGCATGCACCATGGCAAACTGTGGACACCTCTGAAGCTTTCCTGGGTTTCACAACGTTCTTCTCTGTTGGCAAAACTTTTGGTTGTTCTACAGTGTGCAGTGTTTTACAATGGAGCAAAGATGTGTTTTTGTCAAGTGGAATTCACTGCCCTTTGTCCTGGTAACAATGGGCTTTCTCATGATCAAATAATTTCTGTCTCCAGGATCAGACAGAGAGTGTCTGAGTTTTCTGCTGACTGCTACCAATCAGTAGCTTGTTTCAGAACTCAGGTAGATTGGCAGAGATGTGCATTTTTTTGCTGGACATACTTAGGAAGTCTACCTGATTTCTTGCCCCCAGAGGGGAAGACAGTGACACCGGCATTGTTGAGCCCTCAAGCCACTGCCTCATTTCAGATTTGTCCCAGTGCTTTTGACTACATTGAGGCCAATTTCCAAACATAGGATGTGAAACCAGTAGAGAAACTGCCAGTAATTACATGCCTTCCTTGCTTAGTGAAAAAATGGTGAAAAGTAACTGTGACTCCGATCAGCTGTGATTGTCAACACCTCCCTCAGTGCTGGCAATCTACTAGCAATGCTAAAACAGACTATAATCTGGCCCTGGCTCAAAAAAATATCACTCTGAACCAGTAGTATTGCTAACAGCTATCCTAGTTCTAATCTTTTCTACTTAAGTAAGGTAATCGCCTTGCTTTTTATCCCCAAACCCCAAGAATCTTTTGTATGTATTTTTGTATGCATTTGTATGTATGTTCTTATAACTATTGAGGATGAATATACAAACTTTTAGGTCTATCAGCAGAATTTAACCTAATTCATCAAGTGATGCTAATGCACTTTAAGAAACTGGCAAATAAATCTGAACTGTGCTGATTCTACTAAAAATGGCATGAGTGTTTTTTTCTTCTTTCCAAACATTCTCATGTAGGTGTCCTTCCACTCAGGCCTGTTTGAAGGTTTTGTGATATTATTGTAATAGTTTTCCCCCTTGAAATGCAAAGCAAGATGTTACTACTAGAGAAATATATTTCTTCTTATGGAACCTTTCTTGCTTGCCATTTCATATATAACTGTATGAAAGTGTGTGTGTATCTGTTTGTGTATGTTCTGTTTATGTATCTGAATAATGGTGTTTTCTCTATTTCTCTGCATCAGACAATGAACATAACATCTGATTGTTTTTCTCCTTGTTTGTCATGCCCCACCACCCTCATATTTACTAATATTTACTAATATTTACTAATATTTACTAATATTTACTAATATTTACTAATATTTACTAATATTTACTAATATTTACTAATCTTCCTAATATTTACTTCTTCCTAAAAACATAAAATTTAGTCCAGTGACCATAATTAAAACATCTCACCACTAAATACTTTGATTTCTTTCTTCACTGATTAAAATATGATTATTTCTGCCCAATCTATTGAAAATCTATATTTTTTCTTCCCTTCTGGTACAGTCTCCATTGATAAGAGTGGTAAAGCATGACTTTATTACCTTTTTTCCCCTGCCATGCACTCTCCTGCTCTTTTATTTTAAGTATGAATGCACCATAAAGACCTGCAAACATTCTTGATCACACACAATTTAGGAACAATGAGATTTAAGCACATCCAAATGTGTTGGAACTTTATGGGAAATGTCAGCAAAGGCTGCTGAGAAACGCTGAGGAAGTGAGAAAAGTGAGCTCTAACAGGTTTGGGTTTTTTTTAATTTAGCAGACATAAATTAAGATGTTGCCATCTTTTCTTTCTGCTCACAATTTTGTTTAAGGTTGATATCCCAACAGCAGTGAAAGCAAGAGAATATTTCCATGCTAATTCCTCAGCCACTGCTCCTCATGTTTCCGAAGCTTCATAAGCAGAGTTTTATGTTAATACCACCTTATGAATGGCAGTGCCTCAGCAACTGCTCTCTGTTTTACTTCTGATGTCTCTGTTTTGCCTTCAAAGCACAGAGGATTGCAAGTATTGCTATCAACTTCACCCATGTGTGCTGGATATAAGACTTTCAGTCTCCAGCTGCACTCTGTAAAAGTCAAAAGCAGAGTTAATGGGAAATTAGGAAGCCTTCAGCTTGGCTTGAACATTTTCAAACTAGTTCTATTAGCCTCAGCAGGGACTAATGTGTTGTTCTCCATCAAGGGGCTTTCAGTGTATGTGGCCATTCTGCCTCCATGTAGTCAAAAAAGTCACATTGCATCTCCATGATGCATATTATAAATGTCCCCAAGATTGTTCTTGCAGCTTGCTTTATTGTTAGGGCCACTAAGAGATTTTATACACAGATTAAGCAATTTATGTGCTGTGATTTTGCCTTTGTTCAATCCTCCCAATTCAATTTACCAGCCTGGTTTGTCCCTGGCAGTGTTCTCCTTCATTACCTTGCCTGGTAAATTTGAATCACGTGCTCAAAGTCTGGTGCTTTGAGCTGCTACGTGAGCAGCTCTAAATGCATACAAGTGCTAAAAGATTTCGCATAGCTCCTGTTTCCAGAGAAACCAGTTTCCTCTCGTCTGGGCGTGTTAAAAGAGGGGAGGTCAACTGTAAACTAAGCATAAACTTGCTGTGGCTTCACACTGAGTAAACAAACAAGAAATAAGCATGTTATGATGGAAAAGTTGATTGTGATTACAAAGTATTAGAGCAAATTCTTCTAACTGGTGGACTGATGAATGGGTGAGGGGTGTTTCCAGGAGTAAAAGCAGAAGCTGATGGGAAAGTTCTCACTTTTCTGAGTTCTTTGATTAATCCTCTCCCTTCTTTCTTTTTTTTTCAATTTCTATTCTCCTCAGCTCAGCTTTTTTAATTGGTCCAAGGGAAGGGGAGTAACTTGGGAACTTTAATATTTAGCTACTGCTTTTTCCCCCCATTCTATCATTATGAAAGAAAAAGCATTGTAAAACCTCTTCTGGAATGTGCTTTTTTCTTTAGGTTTACATCTTTAGATTTTCATTTACATTTATCAGCATTATCTTGCTTTATCCATTAATGAGTGAACCATTAGCACCTAAAATTCTAGGGTTTAGATCCCTAATTCCTGCGTTTTCCCCAAAAATAAGATGGACTTTTCATCCTGTATAATGATCCCATGGTACCTCATGCTACCAAGGACAATAGTGACCAAGGCCTCATTTGAATTGAACATTAGAAGAGGAGGGCTTGGATTTGCTTGACCTTTTCCCATCACCCCTAATGTTTTAACAGTGCAACCTATGATGGTGCTCAAATATTGTCTGTACAGAGAACAGCAGCATTTTTCTGGTCTTCCCAACTCAAACCAGAAGTATTTGAGGTCTTATACTGATCCAAATTAACTGAAAATCCACTGCATTCAAAAAATTGGCACATTATTTAACCATTTACACCTATGCTATATGGTGTTGGTAAGATCAAAATCTGCTATGGTTTATTATTCTTACATGGATGTCTTGCAGAGAAAGGTGTTGTGTTCTTTAAATAGAGAAAATTTTTAGTTAGGTGACTTTTGTTTGTGTACGGTTTTGGTGTTTTGGGTTTTTGGGAGGTGGGATAGGAGGGCTTCCAGGGGGTGAAGAAAGAGCAGAGTGTGGAAGATATGATATAGAATATATCATACCAATAAGATACCCAAGTGATATTTCTGAAGTGTGTCCTTTAATTGTTGTTGCTTTTTGATAGCAAATATTTCTTTTCCTGTTTTCAGAAAGGAATGTTAGCAAACAGATTTCAAATGCAAGACTACTGTATTCTTGACCTATTTTTCTTTTACTGAGAAGGATGAGTCACTAAAGAAAAAAATTGAAATTAATGTGCCTAAAAAAGAGTTTATAAATTGCTTTTAAGTCACCATTTATAATCCTTAATTTTCCCTGGAAAAAAAAAATCAAGAAAAACAGACTTAGCAAATCAGCTGTAATAATTGATTCAAATTCATTCGGGGAAGTGTATTGTTTGCTGATCTGTTTTGAATTTCTAGATAAATGGCCTAGTGATTATGAAATTGTTGTGTTGGTGATAAATTACTCACGGGTACGGACTTTCCTTGTGAGAATAATCTGATGTCCTTGGTGACATTTACAAAGTGCAACAGGGTATGCTGAAGATGAAAGTAACATTTAGTACAAATATGAAGATTATTATATGCCAAGTAAATACCAATTGTTTATTTTACTTAGTGTAAGTTTTATCTCAACCCTTGATGCTTCTATTTGTTTTTAAATTCTCATAAATATTTTACAAGGTATTTCTTTTGCATCTGACTATCAAGACTAACATGCACTTTAAATAATTTCTCTTAAATAAAATACAGCATTACAGTGAAGTTTATCACACCCATACCATCTGCCATGTTGTACTCTGGGAACTTCTACTGTCCACTGCTCTATGGCTTCTGTTACTGTTCTGCATAGTGTTGTCCCCTTATTTTAGCTCTCAGCTCTTTAACAAAATTTCCTTTTATCATTTTTCAAAGTGATTCCACCAAGTCAAGCTGTATTCAGAAGTAGGCATCTCCTGGAAAACATTTGGGCAATTCTGTGTAACGTATCCAGATGAAAAGGAATTTATTACTTACTTGTAAGGTGTACTGCAATTCTTTAGTGTTTCTGATAATAGCAACATACTTTTAAAATATATTTTTGGCTGGTTTTAGATTGTTTTTCTTCCAGTAAGGCCTTCTGAAGTCTGCTTAAACTAGATATTATCCCTATTTTATAGATTTGGATCCTTTTGAAGTTGACATAGTCCTGTGTCTGGTAACAAATAACATGCTATTTTCAACTCACATTGCAATGCTGAAGGATGGGAGGTGTCCCTACCTATGGCAGGAGGGTTGGAACTAGATGGTCTTTAAGGTCCCTTCGAACCGAAACTATTCTATGATGGGAAAGCATAGATGCTTTTTCATCCCCCTTGATTTCCGCTGTCTGAAAAAATGCAAGACATTGTGAATATATTTGCTGCATGACATTCCACTTCAAAAAAACCTTAGCTGCCCCAAGAAATACTCCTAAATGCCTGCCATTGCTTGTGTTTCCTTCTCATCTTTAAAATTTCTATTCAGTATTCCACTTATTTAGATTTGGTAATTAAACCACTGCATGGTGAACTGTAAAACTATACCTAAGCCTCTCCTATCGTGTTTCACTTCAATTGTCTCTATAGAGATAGGTGAAGCTGTAGGATTTCCAGTGGCAGTTTTGGAAGAGAGTATTGTCCATGGTCCTTGGAGATTGCAGCACTGGGGGCCCCCATCATATTGTCCCAGGAGAAAGTTTGAAACTGACCCTCTTCCTTGGGTGGGCTTTTGTGAAGTATTTTTCAAAAAGACATCTTGATTCCTTACACCAAGGTGCTGTTTTTACCACTGCCTTACTTCAGGAAGAGCACCTTAATCCTCCATAGGACCCAGCTGGCAGTGAACCTTCCTCAAGCTTCTGCTTGCACTGCAGTGAGGGAGAAACTTTGCACCCCAATGCCCTCACAGTACATTTCATTACTGTTCTAGAAAGAGCAGTTGTTCCTGATAGACTAAGTAAACAGCCCAGCTGGAGGTGAACTGCAGACATAAGCAGCTTTCTCACCTTCATAAGCTCCTTTCTCAGCTCATTTACCCATGAAAGATTCAATATATTTCAAAGACTCTGTATAGTTGTAAAGCTCAGTAGTACTGCAAGAACAATCTCGTATTTGTTTTTCACTATCCAGCTCAGAGAAGTTTGGGATTTTTTATAAGGAAAAACTAATAAAATACTTCTGAAAGACATCTGTGGAGAGTCAGGATACCTTTTTGTTGAAACCAAGGGCATCTTGGAGTCATGTTGACTCCCTTTCGACACTGTGGGTCAGTGTGTGACTGCTGAAAAATTAGGGCACCTGAGGCTTTCTGAGCATAACAAAAGCAACTTACTTGAAATGGCTGTTTCTTAAAAAATGTGTTTGTTGAAAGTGAAGTGATTGAGTAAAACTATGATTCAAAACTGCAATTTAGTGTGCCTACCTATAACAATACATATGCCCATGGCAGGGGGGTTGGAACTAGATGATCTTCATGGCCCCTTCCAACCCAAACCATTCTGTGATTCTGTGATATTTTAACCTATTTTGCACAAGAGTAATCTGGTCCAATGTCACAACATTACCAACTAAAAGAAAATCAGAGTTTAAGTGTCACATGCTGTCATGTTTTGGACTGGGCTTCAGTTGAAATTAAATTAT
Organism: Turnix velox; assembly: GCA_013400935.1. Taxonomy (NCBI): domain Eukaryota; kingdom Metazoa; phylum Chordata; class Aves; order Charadriiformes; family Turnicidae; genus Turnix; species Turnix velox. The sequence continues at coordinate 77,521 of VZTY01027456.1, forward strand.
GAACAAGGATAAGTTGTCTTTAAGAAACAGCATCATACATTGACTTCAATGAGGGTTTAATAATCATAGAAAGAATCATAGAAAGGTTTGGGTAGGAAGGGACCTTAAAGATCATCTAGTTCCAACCCCGCTGCCACAGGCAGGGACACCTCCCACTAGCCCAGGTTGCTCAATGCCTCATCCAGCCTGGCCTGAAACACCTCCAAGAGGGGTTTATAAATCAGGTTTTTTTAAAAAATAAAGAAAACTGGTTTCATGTCAGTCACATAGTACTTTTTAGTCAAAGTCAGTACTCTGTATTTATTTCTTAATAACATTATTTGAAAAATACAGTTATTTCACAAATTGTCTGTTTCTTTCTGTGTCAGTATTGTTTAAGGGTGCCCACACATATCAGACTATTGTTAGATTGATAGTAATTGTCCTGAAATGTACATGTGCTTGAAGAGAAAATTCCTACCTTTAAGTGATAAAATGAACATAGACAAAAATTGAGAAACAAAATTAGCTTCATGTTCTGTAGAGAATAATAGACATAATATATGATATAATCATCACATTTTGTGCCATGCTTTATCTGGATTATTGATGGAAAAGATCTATTGTGGACATGAAATTTAATTCCTGTTTACTAAGACTCTTCTTTGCACATACAGAACAAGTTAAAGTTAGGCATTTTTCAGTGCCAACTATTTAACTTGCTTTATTTTCAAGAACAACTCATCTGTAGTTCTGCTAGTTATGAATACTTGTGATACAAAAGGGTAAAAATTGATGATAAACCCACAATTGTTAGATAAGAAAGGAATTTTTGAGTCTAGAAAACACACTTTGATTTCACGTGCTGTTTTCTCTTGTATCTCTTTCTCTTGCACTGCAAGAAAATATCACTTTATCATGTTGGGATAAGAAATAAGCAATGACATTTATTTTTTTTTCCTACTATTAAACTCCTGTAGTTTTGGGGGAAGAATGTTGCAAGTATTCTAAGCACATGAAAATAAACATAGGGCTCAGAATTTATGGCTTTGTGTCAGTTTCAAGTCTTATTTTAATGAATAATGTAAGACATGGCATTGTTGAATGAAGAAATGCCACAAGATGAATGAATGGGCATTTCAAGAAATTACTAATGAGATCTACAGACATGAAAGGACAAGCTTTGTGCAATATTATGACACACCAGGACAAGAGATGATTCTGCTGCAACCTATTGCTAGAATCCTGTTTGGATTACAGTTTGTCTCTTCTGTAGGCTTTTCTGCTCAGACTTGGACACAGAGCAGTAGTTCTGCTATATATCAGGGCTGTTCAGTGTTTTTGATGATGAAATGGACAGTGAGACTGAGTGCACCCTCAGAAAGTTTGCCACTAATACCAGTTGACACTAGAAAGAAGGGACAGCAACCAGGGGGACCTGGAGAGTTCAGATTCAGGGTCGTGGTCATGGACTGGGGCAATCTCAAGCACAAGTAGATGTTGTCATAGAATGGATTGAGAACAGCCCTGAGGAGAAGGATTTGGGAGTGTTGGCTGTAGGTTGTTGAGGTGCTCAACAAGAGCCATCAATGTGTACCTACAGCCCAGAAAGCCAACCACATCCTGGTCTGTATTAAAAAGGAGTGTGGTCAGCAGGTTGAGGTGATTCTCACCTTCTCATGAGACACAACCTGGAGTAGTGCATCCAGCCCTGGAAACCTCAGCATAAGAAGGACATGGAGCATTCAGAGGAGGGCCATGGAAGGTGATCAAAGGAATGGAATACCTCTCCTGTCACAACAGTCTGAGAGAGCTGGTGTTAATCAGTCTGGAGAAGACTTTAGGGAGACATTATGGCAGCCTTCTCTTTACCTAAACGTGGCCTACAGGATGGTCAGGTATAGTGATAGGACAGAGGGTAACAGTTTTAAACTGGAAGAGATTAGATTTAGATCAGGTATCAAGAGGAAATTTTTCATTGTAACAATGGTGAAACACTGGAATACATTGATCAGAGAAGCTGTGCATGGCCCATCTCTAGAAATACTCAAGACCAGGTGGGATGGGGCCTTGAGCAACCTCACCTAGTTTCCATGTCAGAGGGGCTGGTGGAACCAATTGATCTCTAACGTCTCTTCTAACTTTAACTATTCTATGATCCTATGACATAAAGAGGTGGCATAAAAACTGTTCAGTGTTTGGTCATGGTGGACAATTGTCAACATCCAGATGAACCTTATTCTTACCAGCAGCTGTAAGTTCCAGTCATACTCTTTTCACCACCAGATAGTCAACAGACCAAGAGGAAGTAATTGTCTGCTGAACTTACTTTTATATTATCAAATTTGCGGAAAATTGACTGAATGTTCATTAATTTATTTGGTTTAAATTAACTGGAAGAATAAACAAAAATAGTTCTCTATTTAAAGACTTTAATTTTAAAGAGGGAAGAATGAGAGACTGAGAATACTAATTAGTGTAGTCAATTGGAATAAAGAGTTAGAGGATTTTAATATAGACAAGATTTGGAATGTAGAGGATTCTGACCTAGAGTGCATGCAAAACCTATGAAAAAATTTTGAAAGGAAGAATAAAGAGATGCTGTGGTTAAATGAGAAATACATCATGGTTTTACTAAGGTTGGTCATGCTGAAGTTGTCTCTCTTTTTGAGATAAATTATTTTCTGTGAAAAAACTCTACAACAAATAACTTCATATAACCAAAGCTAGATTTAATCTGTCAGGGTTTCAGAAAAGCATTTAATGTGGTGTCACATAGGAAATTACTAGGTGAACCTTAGAAAATGAGGATTAATAAAAGAATTATGGGGTAGTGGACCATAAAGGAATTCAGCTAACAATAGCAGGCTTTGCTGAAAGGGCACGATTGGTCTGAAAGGGATTTTATTAATGCAACTAACAAGGATCATTATTAGGACAAATTGTATTTTATGATTTCTTTAGTGGTGTTAGTGTAAAGTACAGGAGATAGATGAAGTTTCAGTACGAAGGATGAATGGAATATCATAAAAGAGTACAAATAAGATGAAGCCTAAGATTATCTGATAATAAAATCACACAGCTTTGCACTAAATATTTCTGCTATAATTTGGAGACTAATCAACATGCAATGTTGATGATGATAAAACAGCATGGACTAATTAAGCTGGTGGGGCCATGTCTGGAATTTTATGCACAGTAGTGCTCATGAATATTTAAGAAAACAAATTGGGATTGTGTTAGGAACAGAGAACAATATTGTTCAACCAGTTGTATTAAGAGACTATTTTATGGCAAGAAAGAGAAAGAGCTTTATATGGACAAAAATTTATGTTGATAAATGAGTGCAAACACAAAGGTGGTAAAAGATCGTTTGCTGAAAGTATTATCCTGGTTCAAGAATAAATGAGAATTAACTACCCATGGACAGACGATGGCTGGAAACTGGAAGTTGTGCCTTATTGCTCAAAGGTGCTAGAACAGTTTTTCAGAATAAAGTTTAAAGTAAAAGTGAAAACAGGATCTGTCTCTGCAGGAAAGTGGATTGAGAAAGTCTTTCTTGCATTATATAGGCAAGTATAAATGCTGATAGATACTATGTCTCTTGATTGCACCTCTTGCCAAGGGCTTTATCCCAAATTCCTATGAAGTTCACAAAGCAGAAGCATTGGATTTTTCCTACTAATATTGATGCACAGTAACTGTATAATATTGCTTAAGTGGTCAGAGTATTCTCTTACACCATTAGACATTCTGGCATTCATACAGGTGGGCAAATATTGTATTTAGTTTCCTAATGAGACAAATATATTAGCTTGCTGAAAGTTGTATTACAAACAGGTGGCTAAGATTATAAGTCATGTCCATCGGACATGAATCACAGTCTTTAGGTTGGCCATAAACTACAAATTTTGTTCTTAGGAGCAGGATATGAATGCTTAAGAGGAAGGTTGACATGAACTCTGTTTTTCTAATTTGGATTTCTTAGAACAAGACTTTCCCACTTCTAGTCCTTTTTTTCATTCCATCGCAGAATTGTTCATTATTATGCTGGAAAGGTAAGAGTAAAGAATTTATGGATAGGTAAGAAGGTAATGCTAATTCCAAATAGTAATAACATGATAGGTATGTAAACCCAAGATGATCTCATTAAAGTAATAAACTCAGAAGAGTATTGAGAACCAGATGGAAATCCAAATAGGAAAATCTATAATGGGACATAAGGATGCAAATTACAGAGTGAAGAGTTTTTCCACATTTGAATGTAGTTCCTTATGTCATAAAAGGATATATATGTAAAAAATACAATCTGTTAAAGTATTTGTGTTGGAATCACAATTTCTAAATGGATGTACTTTGGATGCATCTGAAGTAATGAATATGTATGGAATTGTTACCTTTCACTCAACGATAGGGTGGAAAATGTCAAATCTAGTATGGTATATAAAATGAAAATTTCACATTTTACATGTCTGCAGCTTTTCAAAGGTTTTACACCTGTGCACACATGAAACTATATTAAAATATAGTTATATTATAGCTGTATATTAAAATATAGTTACATTAAAAGAACTTTTGAGTAATTACAGTTTAATAGGAGACTTCTTGCTTTGTCTGTATCCATTATTCTGTCTCTATCAGTTCCTATCCAGCTATGGTAGTAAGAACTGTGCCAGAAGGATCTGAATTTGATCTGGATAGAATCTAGTCAGTGGAGTGCAGAATGACTTTAGAGATCCATCTGTTATCAGTACAGAGATAATGACACAGTATTAGAAAAACTGGCTACTTTGAAGATTCCTTTATCACTGTCACAAGTCTTACTTAATTAAATTGAACAGGAAACCTATCAGAGTGTTTCTGTATTGGAAAAAAGTCTTGCATATCTCTCCCAAAAGACTGTCTTTTATGCTAGATTTCAGACTTGTGGCCTGCAGCTTTGTTCACCTTCCTTCTCTGACAGTCTTTTCAGACTTGGTGGGCTTTTGGGGGTTTTTTTCATCAAAAAACATCCTTAGGAAACAGTGGGGGAATGATAAAAATCTACTGGAAAACAGAATAAGTGGATTAGGATGTCCAATGTAGGAGCAGATATTGCCTCTGAATTAGTTTCTATCAGAGGCACAACTGAGTGTTTGCTCCAGTTTAACCCTTGGTATCATAAGAAGCAATAAAAGTGTACATGCATGCACCTGCACTCTTAAAGGCAGAGAATCGGATGAAATAGGGAAGAAACACTACAAAGTGTTGTCCACACACTGGGTAGTCTGCATGGGGTCATTCTGGGGAGCACTCCTGGGGACAAAGCAGAGCTTTCTTATTTTGGTTCTTTATTCAAGAAAAGATGTTGACTTCTAATAGTGCAGAGACAATGTTTAGCACTTACTTTTGCTTATTCCTAGTACTGAAAAGTTGAGCATTTACCAAAGTCTTAAGTTCTTGCAATGCGATATCACTAGCTCTGACTTTGCTTCCCAAACCCCCTGGCTAGTCCTTGCCTGGAGATCACCCTCAATAGCACTATTTCAGTAAAAAATAATTTTTCATGTAGGATAGGAGTGTTAGGTGTATATATTTTTATCCTTCCATCTCTTGAGCTACTTCTTTCCCTCAGTTACCAGTTTTTAAAAAAGATTCCTGTGGGGGTTTGGCATGAGGCAAAAGAGAGCAGCTAGCAGTCCCTAGTCAGTATAACAATCCCTCTAGTCCTTTCAAAGTAATTGATCTTAAGTAACTTTTTAAACTTTACTAGTTTATACTCTGGTCAGTTTGGTTTTCAGTCAGTCTGTAGATCATGACAGCAAATAGTTGTGGAATCAGCTTGCTCTACCATTGTACTCTGATCTGCTTTTAGCAATAGGGAGGTACAAGTGGCTCACATTAAAAAAAATAGTGAGACATCACATGCAGTGTTGTAAAAAAAAAAAAAGGGCTTGGCAACAAATTTTATAATTAGGAGTGGAGAGCGAAATGAAGATTGCGGTGTGTATTTGGGATTAATGTTCAAAAACACACTTAAGCCTTACTTGGAATCTGAGGTATAAAGTTACAGACAGCCTCTGTCCTAAAGCTTATAGTAAGCAGACAGTATTTAGTTTGGACTGCACACAACTAACCTTCTTACAGTGGGATTACTTTTAGAAAGCAATCAGCAGGTGACAATGGACAGTGATCAGTGAATGAGCTGCCAGATTCTTACCTCACCTTGGTTTCACTCCAAGAGGAGCTCCAGTGGAGTTAGAAGAACTCAGTGGGGCTACTTGAAATTTACACCAGAGATTAATTTGGAAGCTGGCCCATCCCTGAGTAGCATTTCCTGAAGCTGTGATTTTGTTCTAGCTGCATTCTAAAGTTGATATTAGAAGGGGTTAGAAGGCTACCCTAACTTTATTTCCACAAAAGTCTGTTCCACTAAAAATGGAGTAATGAGTAGTAATAATGCTTTGTCTGGTTTTGAATTTCATATCCTTGATCCTTCTATTAAACCCCATGTGATTTTAGGTCCTATTCCAGGATCTAAACATAGAAGCAGCTAATTTCAAAACGGGGAATTACATATAATCAGTAGCAAAAACATTAAAATTAGCACAGAGTCTGGTTCTTTTGAAAGGAAGTCCTGGACAAAACCACTAATCTCTACAAGCTGATCATTCTAAAAACGGCTGCAGCTTTCATTGTGCTGAATAATGGAATTCTCTGTTATTTCACATACATCCTTCCATACTAAACCTATGCTCAAATACTTATTTCCTCCACATTTAAAGTAAAAAAAATTACAAACAACCTTTCTTTTCCCCATATTTGTGGTTCCTGTGAGTCACGAAACAAGAACTAATCCTATTGATCATTACTGTTTATAATTACAGATTATGAATAAATATTTCTAATTATGTGTACAAACAACAAAGAAGTTTTTAAATTTAGAGTCCAGAAAGCAAGTAAAACTTATTTTTAAATCTACTTTTTAAATATTATTTTCATAGTTTATGAAATCTTGCTGTTATGTTAGTAGTTTGGGTTGGAGGCTGAGACAACAAAGGGTATGAGGAACCCAGAGAAGCAAAGTTCTTTGCTTTTTTGTGCAACTCATCTTCTTAAAGACTTATTTGGTCATTGATTCTCTTTGGAAAGAGAGCCTTGTCTGAGAGCAGTTAGTGAGGGTTAGTCACTGGGTAGAACTCCTTTGTACTTCTGTGGAATGCATGGGAGTTCATATATGGATTTGCCATCAAGAGTGTAAGTGAATGTTTTAGATTTTTGTGATTTATTTGCCACTGGTGAGCAGTTCAGAGCAGAAGATTAGCTTTAAAATGAAGTTTTAAACTCCATTCTTCATTGGTTTATTCTTTCTCTTTTCTGCTCTTTTAAAGCATATTGGGAATAAAATGCATTAATTTTAGACTTTGTGATGATTGAGAGGATGATTGAGAATTCCATTCTCATCTGTGAGGAAGGCAAAGATGTCACTCACCAGTACTGAAAATGATGGCTTGAGCTAACCCATTGTCTTTCCATTGTAACAGAATGGAAACATGTATGTGTTCAGCTACTGTGTGTCAACCAAGCTGTTTTCAGATGAAAGTTGTTAGTGTCTTAAGATGAGCTAAGTTCTTTGCTTGAAATCATGTAAGCATAACCTGGCTGATAAGTTGCACACAAATATAAGTACTCTTCTTACTCAAGGAGAAATGGTTGTATTTCAGAAATAATTAACAGAAGTGAAACAGTAAGGTCAACTCAATTTTAAAACTGAGCATCTAAATCAGTTGCTGAAACTTGTAATGGATCCTGCTTTCCCCTCAATATGGACATAGAAACATAGAATAGTTTGGGTTGGAAGGGACCTTAAAGACCATCGAGTTCCAACCCTCCTGCCATAGGCAGGGACACCTCCCACTACATCAGGCTGCTCAGTGCCTTGTCCAGCCTGGCCTTAAACACCTCCAGAGAGGGCACCTCTCTGGGCAACCTGTTCCAGTGTTTCACCACCCTCATTGTCAAGAATTTCTTTCTTATATCCAGCCTGAATCTACCCCCTTCCAATTTACATCCTTTATTGCATGACCTGCCATCACATATCTTATTAAAAAGTCCTACCCCTGCCTTTCCGTAGGCCCCCTTCAGGTATTGCTAAGTTACTCTGAGGTCCCCCCTGATCCTTCTTTTCTCCAGGCTGAACAACCCCAGATCCTTCAACCTGTCTTCATAAGTAACAGAAGTCCTTAACATTCACATGGAATACAAAAAAAATCATTTCAATCATCTGTTGTGACAGACTGGGTTACACAAAACCTAGACCAAGTTTCTTACTTGAATTTTACAGCTTCTTTAAATATTACACCCTAATTTTAATAGCTTCATACAAGGGAAAACCACCATAATAAAACTTGTCCTCTCTGCCCTGGACTCTTGCCCTTGAAGAATATTTAAACCTGTGCTGCACGTGTACTGGTGTTTGCCCATTATAACTGTGTACTGGTGTTTCCATTATAACAAATTTACTGAGTAAATTTGCCACTGAAATGCCATTAGTGAAGCAATGTTGTTCATTGCAGGAAAAAGACTGTTAAGAGCCTCTTGACAAGACAGAAATTAGGCAAGTAAGGCCAGCTGTCTCCTGTAATACTAGACTATTTAAGTTTTCATTCAGATCAACTGAAATAAATGTCAAGGTGATAAACCTTTGAAGTTCTGAATTATTAGCCAAGGCCTTGAAGTAAGATCTCATAAGCTCATGGATTTTAAGAGCCATGTCTCCTTGATCTGCACAACTGCCTCTTATTAGCACTTGGTTGAGCCTTCACTCTGTCACTGACCACAGAAGGGTCATAGAATCATAGAATAGTTCAGGTTCGAAGGCACCTTAAAGATCATCAAGTTCCAGCCCCCCTGCCATAGGCAGGGACACCTCCCACTAGATCAGGCTGCTCAGTGCTAGCAAACTGTTACAGATGGTAGTAACATCTGACCATGTATGTGCTCAGACCTGCAGGTTGAGCAGATTTTCCACAAAAATGTGTCTACTTCCCTTCTTCATCCCTGCTCCCCCTCAGCCTCACCCAGTGCAAGCTAATACATGGACCAGCATCACAGAAAACAAAGTGAAACCAGGAAACTTTAAGAGGGGAATAGGTCCAGCAGAGACTCTCACAAACTTAGATAATTTTCCTTTTAAAACAGCTACACGCTTTTTTGTCTATGATTCTTGTGACTTGAAGATTTTAATCTATGATTCCTATGTTTTTCAGCTCAGCTGAGTCAGGCTAAGACAGTAATACAGCTAAGATAGAGACCTAAGCTAAACCAATTAGCCTCAATTATATTCAATGATGATTTATGGATTGGTTTGTTGGATGTGAAATAATTCATCCCTGCAGTGTACTTGATGTACTTGTATTCAAAAATTCTTTCAAATGGGACATTATTAAGCACAAGTAATAATTTTTTCAAGTAATTGAAATTTTTTCAAGTAATTGGTTATAAAAAATGGAGCAAAAATTAAAAAAGATTCATTAATTGGGAAAAAAGACAATTTTTTGCACAGCTCTGGTCAGAATTCTGACATTCTGTCACTCCTTTCCCTGCTTCCCATTCTTCCTTCCCTTCCTTCCTGTGGGAAGCGCAACAGATTTGTTATGCATCAATTTATATTTCAAAATTTTTCTTGATGGCTCCACGTGCTTGGTTATATTTGCAGCTAGCAACAATAAAAAAAAATAATCCAAATCTGAAGGTCACTAATTAGCTTATTTGTATTCCATAACAAGAAGTTATTTTAACTTCTGTGGCATCTAAAATGAATATAAATGCCTCATTAATCTTCAGCATATCAAAGCAAGTTTCTGGAGATGGATGACGTAGAAAAATAGCCCTGGGGAGAAAAACACAGAAAGCTTAAACTGTTTAATATCATGAAGTGATTGCTATGTGCTCTATATAGACTAAGTGATGTAAGGGCACAGTATATTGTGGATGAAGATCAATGTTTTGAAGAAATAGAGAAGATGTTCTGAACAAAGTTTTGTGTGTAAATTTTGAGATTTGTTTCAGAAATCCCTCTTACGATATGCTCAAAGTTCTCCCAGGGCAGTTCTGGGAGAATATATTAAATTTTAAGGAAAGAGATGGTGGCTAATATATTCAAGCAGAAACCTTCCTGCTAGGATATAGCCTTCTTGCTGTATATTTTATTGACAGGTTTTATAAGATTCTTCAGCAATGCACTGTAAATGCTCTAGGAATTCTGAGCGGCCCTCAGAGTCCAGCTGGACTCAGAGCAGTGGCCTGAAACAAAATGTGTGCAAACATCAGACACACAGAAAGCAGCATCCCATCTGGTGGGAGCAATCTGCAGGTGATTCAGTGCTCAGTTAAATAAATTAAACAAATCAGTGGATTATGGTTTGACATAGCCGTGGATCATGGTTTGACATAGCCATGTATCAGTTGACAGTAAAAATTGATTAATGAAATATTTAGTCTAATTAATTTTATCCTGCTGTCTATTAAAGAAATTCACAGTGATTTCTGTGATTTTGATACTTTCCTTCATTTCAGTTACACCAAAAAATCAAAGATGATTTTTCTGTGGATTTTATTTGGGAATATTTCAGTGGTGCATAATCCTGTATGTTACATACATAAAATAACACCATAATGCATAAATAAAAGTCAATAATAAGGATGAAGCATTGAAATACCAATGCCTCATTTGCACACATTTGTTACAACTTTTTGAATTGATATGAAGTGACAATGCATTTTGATTTTAATGAAGCTGACTTTCCAGTTGAAGAATCTACCATTGCAGTAATTAAGATTCTCTTAGTTTTCCTGTTAAAGTGTGGTTGCTTCTTCTTTCATAGCATTTATTTTCAAAGAAAAAAAATCAGTTCTTTTAGAAGTGCTTGGGTTTCCTAAGTGTAGCTTTGATGAAATCAAGGCTACTTCTTAATGTCTTTTGGTCAAAAAAACAACCAACAGCACAACCCATCAAGCTATTTATACCTTATCAACATCCTTCTGTAAATATTATGGATGCATGTAAGATGAAGACACTGGTGACAGTTTGTATTGTGGTTTGTTATTTTTTAAAAAATCTTTGAACATCTGCTTACACCCCTTTTATATTTTGTTTAATCATTTGACTATAAAGCAAGTTGCCATTTAAACACTTGCTAATGTAGCTGTGAAAATTTGTGAACGGTAAAATCCAGACTTTACAATTTATCCATGTTCTTTGTTTCATAACATTTCTTCAGATAGCAAAGAAATAGAGATATTGAAAATAGATGAAACTCAGTACTGCCTTTTAAACAAAAACAACCAAATCTTGTTCTTTCAGTCTTATACCTTGTTTTGTACACTTTTACCCCAATGGAATCTCAAGAAGTTTCTTTTAATTTTCTGGTGTTCTTAAATAAATCTCATGAAGGAGATAAAAATATTTGCATCTGTGAATATTAACATTGATTGCTGGTCCCAGTGTGAGGAAATTCGATGTACATTTCTGGAAGTTGTATCTGATGAGCCATCATGTGGCTTTTGAAAAGACTAACCTGCTTATAGGAGAGATGCATGAGCTCTCTCATCAATTAAAAATTCTTTTATTCCCATAATATTTTTGCTACCACAGAAGAAAGAGGCTGCAATGGGAAATATTCAGATTCTGTTTTATTCACAAAGGTATCAAAATGACAGTTTTCTAAGTGAAATTTAGAAACTGGAAAAAAAAAAGTTGAAAAAAGACATAAAGACTTTGTCTTGCTGTGTATATGATAGCTTTTTGCTTATTGCATCATCACATTGTAATTAGATTCATTGCAACTGCGTGCTCATAGTTTGGGTAAGTGGAAGACTTGATGTGATTTTAATTGGCTTATGTGTCAGACTGAGTTCCCTAATGCATTAGACTTTGACTTGCCCTGGTGCTGTAGGAAACATTCCCTATAAAAAGATAAGCCAGTCCACCATAATCCTTCAGAAATATTCCACTGCAACAAATGCCAGCGCTTTCTGAATTAGATTGAAGACTTAACCCATCAAAAAAGTACCTATTACCTTCTGCCTTCCCCCTCCTTCTCATCACATTTGAGAAATCTCTGCTGAAGCCTGTCCTTTCAGGTCTGGTGCAAAACCTGCTCATCAAGAAGAGCAAATTCTCTTTTTATTTCTGCCACAGGCTTCAGACTATTTCTAGCTGCTTAGGTAATGAATAATGCTGGGGCAGCTCATTTCATCTGGCTATGTCTTTATATAGTGGCTCTGTGAATAGAAGGAATAGTTCTTAACCCATCTCAGAGATTTCTGAATGAAGTGTGCAGTATGAGCATAATTTGTAATGGATGTTATGGATACTCAGAAGGAAGCATATATAGTAATGTAATAATATAGTTTGCCCATATTTTAGATGTTCCTGCATGTACATTACATCAAGGTGGATTATGATTAGGGAGTTTCAGTCTACTCTTGAATGGTCTGAATTTGTTCCTCTTTTCCATATGCTTATAAAAACAATTGTGAGGCCTATTTTAACATTGCTTTGAAAAATTATCAAGTCCTTTATGCATAAACAGGTAAAATAAGAGGAAAATAATTTAGATCTTTTACTAAGAAAACAATCAGAACAAATGCAAGACTGTAGGAGACTGAAACCTTCTGATAAATGGTGTGAATGTCTTTGAGGAACCCATTATTATTAACACCAGGTGCTCTCTGCATGTTTGTAAAGACATTTTTTACAAATTTCTATTTATATTACATTATCTGTGCAAATTTCTCAACAAGTGGTTAGTGAGGAGTAAATCATAGAAGTGCAAGTGTGTATTCGTATGTTAAATCTCCTGAAATTATTAATAGCAAAAAAAATTTTGGCGAAAAAACTCTTAATCTTCGGAGAGAGAATCAAGATACAGCCTCAATTAATACAAAAGCCTATGAATTTTGTTGCTTTGTGAAATTAGGAGTAGGGAGTGACCCTGTATTTCAGTCATGGAACAGTAATTATCAAACAAAAAAGGAAAAAAGCATTAAAACATTTGCTTGAATCTGTGAGTAATCAAGACTGACCCATGGTCTGACATCCTGTCTGGACAGATGAGATAATATGAGTTGTCTTTGTGTATCCTGTGTTTGAATTTGCCTTTTGTTTTAGTTCAGTCAACTTGCATGGATACTAAAGTCCTGTCTGCTCCTCTAGGACAACTATTATGCTGGAGATTTTAAAAAGCAAGCAGAAGTTAGGTCTGGTTCTTTCAGGTTATTTTATGATTGTGTGGCACATTTATATAATATTTCTTCTTATTTTAGGGAGAGAGTTCAGGTTTAGAGCTGCTGAGCTCTAGACATAGATCCAGCTGTGCAGATGGCTGCAGGATTTATGAAGTATATGCATATGTGTGGAGCAGATAACTTTGAAAATGGTATCCTAATAAATGATTTAAATAAACCCATGAACTATCAGGGAGAGGTATTTATTCTATAGGCTGCGTATTGAGACTGAACTAACATGGAATAATGGACATAACCTGCTTAAAATAACAGGATACTTTGTGTGGAACTGGTTTTAGTACTATTTTGTCTGACTAATAGAATTTGGGTTTTTTTAAAAAAAATTACACATAACATGATGTCTTTCATACTAATGGTCTGCAATTTTTGGTGCTCTGCAGGTGGCATATTATGACATCGTTTTCTTCTTTAAAATATAACACTTTGTAGAATAATTATCACAATTTTTGCTTTAGAAAGAGTTGATCGTACACAAAAGTTGAATTGCTCCTACATGTATTTGGACAAAGGATAAATTATGTCATCAATTAAAGAGAAATGCATGCACAAGCTGCACATTTCTCCTTCAGAGTCCTCTGATGTCAAGGATGTGAGAGAGATTGTGTATTAAGTACAAATTACTTGTGATGCAACCAGCAATGGCAAGTTATATTTGGAATTGCTCTGCTGAGTATTGGGAACCCATTCTGTTTTGATCCTGAACTGCTGAAGTCCCAGCAACTTATCATTGGTTTTAGTCTATCTGGGATAAAAGAGAAAGAAAGGGGTGAAGAAGTACAGAATAAAGTAGAAAAAAATAAGATGAAAGAGAATAAATTTGAAAAGTAGGAACTAACAAGTATGATGATAGATTTAGCCATGTTCACTCAAGGAAAATACAGAAGAGAAGCGTGAAGATTATTTATAAAAATTTATAAATTTATAAAAATTATAAATTTATAAAAAAGACTAGAAAGGGAAAAGCAACCAAATATTTTTCCTAATTGATAAAAATAAGAGTAATGAGCTTAGTCTTGTTTATAGAAAATAAAGCTTAAAGTAGAAATAAGTTGTAGAGAATAAAATTGCTGAATAGTCATAGTCATAGTCATCTAGGTTGGAAGGGACCTTTCAGATCATCAAGTCCAACCATCATCCCAACTCTTGCAAGCTTCATACCTGGACAGGGACTTGAGCCCTTGACCCTCAGATTAGGAGTCTGATGCTCTCCCAACTGAGCTACACACCCAGAATAAAGTGTGCTGCCAATGAAAATCACAGAATTACCAGTACATAAGGCATATAGAGCTGAGACTTGTAATATATATGTGTAAGAATCTTCTTAGTGACCAGATATAGCTTTGGAGTATCACAAGTGTAAAAACACAAGTCAGGCCAGATGTAGTAGCTGCAGAGATTCCTAAACATCAGTAGAAGTTAGACCAACAGTCCCAGAGTCTGGAGCCCTTGTTCATGGTGCAAACAGTGCCACTGAGCTGCTGGATGATCTCTTTTTGCACAAGTGGGATAATGGTATTTCCTCATGCCTTCATTTCAGCTGTTACATCTCAACACTGGTGTCTTAAGCATGTAAAAGAAAGAGAAGAATTATAAAAGAATAGGGAATAAAGATGTCTTTATATTTGGGTGGTGCATTTGTACCTATGTTAATTAATTGCTGTTGTCTTCTCCTACATGAAAGTAAACAAGTTGAGGTCTGAGAGGGACTTTTATTAAAGTGCTTGTGGAAATTAGTTCTCAAAAATTTGAGTGACCACATAACTACAGAGCTTGATTCAGGTCACCAAAGTGGCAGGAGCTGTGCATGGGAGAAGAAGAAATCAGGCCTTTCCTGGAGGATTCCTGCCTTTCATTAGCACCTATCTTACACACTGAATCTATGGTATTGAATTCTCTAGGTTCTGCAATAGTTTAATACATGATGTTTACTGAACAGAGAAACCCTGAGCTTCCTTGAAAATAAAATGCAAAAACGTACACACACCAGTTTGGGAAGTAGTGGTTTTTGAAGGTTATTGCTGTCTTGTCTCCCTGTGTGGTCTATGAATGCAGCCTGGAATTAATGTAACCTAATCTTGTCAGGAGTCTGCAACCATACATTTCCATCTGTGAAAATCAAGTCTGCCCTGAGTCTCAGGAAAATGCTGAGCAGAACTCACAGGAGAATTTTTATGCAATTGTTTGAAATATGAAATGTAATTTATATTTAAGAGAAGCAGTATTGGGGGATTAAATAGTTTTTATTAGTTTGAACCCTTGGATCTATATTAGGAATGGATTTGACCCTTTATATGTTATCGTTTAGAAGCTTTCACAGTTCTTAGATTGTTCTTACAAAGCAATAGGTTCCCATAAACCATGTAATCTCTTCCATGACAGACTTTGGATTTGATTTCCTGCTTCTCCAGGAAATAAAAACCTGATGTCTAGTATATAGGATAAGGCCAACATAAAAAAAGCATGAGGCAGCACATCTAGAAAAATGCCCAGCCCTTAGTTTCTGATGGGGGACTAGTATCATCATTATGTTCTTCTCTTAGAAGCAAATAGATTAAATAGATTTCTTTTAAATTCCTCAGAGTAGATAGTACATAAATGGAAAGAGCATCAGAGGGCAGGAAAACAGATAAACATCTGAGCTTCTGAAAGTCTCTAAAGTGACATTGGGACTGTCAGCTTGCTTACCAGGAAATCTGAACCAGTGTGAGTGATATTTGTACCTCTTACAGGCTCTGTTAAGGGAGAAGGGACAATGATGGAAAGGATGCAGCTGAATATGTGCCTGCTCACTTAATTTTGATGTTCTAAATGTTCGAAGTATTTCTCATAGCCTTTATTGTCTTGTTATTCTACAGTAATCAGTCAGTATTTTGTGATTATTCATCCCCTGAAGACTGTGTGAGAAGTGTTTGTGCCCTGCAATAATTACAGAATGACTGCTTCAAAATGAGTGTGCAACATTTGTAAAAATAATCACACTCATATAGGTGTAAACAAAAAAAATATTGTTGGGAATCTTTCTTCCACACTATTCCAAGATGCTTTACATATTAAAATAATCAAGCCATTAGAATTGAATAATAAAGAAGGAGTAGGGGCAGTTGAGTAGAAATAGGGTAATTATGGGAGAAGAATATTTTCAGTTGTAATTTCACATAAGAGCTGCTGAAGTAGAGACAGAACAAGGTTCTAATCCAAACAATCATCATAGAGTCATTTTGGTTAGAAGTCAGCTTTAAGATCACCAAGTGCAACCACCAACCTGTCATTGCCAAGTTAACACCAAACCACATGCTTCAGCACTACTTCCACTCATCTTTTAAACACCTACAGACTTCCCAAAGTCTTAAATGCCACTTTATGCAAACCAAGAGGATGATAGTAGTGTCATCAGACTTTTGTCAAAGTTTCACCTTTGGAAGTTTCCTAGGTAGAAGCCATGAATAATCTGAATGATAATAGAAAAAAGAACTTTACAGGTACACCTAGTCAGTCTTGCTATTGTTGTTTTAACTTTCCTATGTTTATCTGCATCTTGAAGGGGTTCTGATTTTGCACTGCAGACATTTTGAGTAGAAGCAGAAAATTTCAGTGTTTTAAATTTCTCATTTCTATGGATTGGAGAATGTATGGGCATGTAGAGACATGACCCTTTCAGAAGAATGGGGATATGGAGAGTAGCTAGAGCATCACTACCTTCAAAATTACAGCAATGACAGTAAACATCTGCAGAATGTCTCTGCATGAGCGAACTTTTTCCTCCACTAGGAGGAGTGTGAGTTATTCATTCCTGTAAATTGGACCATACCAAAAGGCTTATTTATAGTTCTAACTGGGCACAATCTTGAAATCTGAAGTTAGTTCTCCTTCTCGAGTAGGTGAATTACTTCCAGAAATTATTTTCAAAGTCTTCTAAAGTCTCAGGAGAGATGTTTCTACATAGCCAATGCAGAGACCTTAAATGGAATTGCCTTCAGGGGGATTCACGTATGTTCCAATCGATTCCATATTTAAAACTCTTACCTGATGAAAGCAGACAATCATATGCATAGCAGAAAAAGTTCAGAAAAGGACAGCAGGATACATGTTTTCAACTAAATCAAGAATAAGGAAAAAAATTTATGTGCTGTGGTCACACTTTATTACATACTATATGTTCACATACAATTGTGCTTGTGCACATCTATATTGCAGCCAAATTTATCATGTAAATGTCAGCAATAATATGCTGACATATGCTTTAGCATGTAAAAATAACTATTTCAAGAGACCTGTTCAGCCAGATGATGTGAATAAAAAGGATCTTTGCAAAGGTTGATAAAAGTGGCAGTGTTCTTCCAGACTTTCACTTTAAATTATCCATATGAATTAATATGCAGCTGCAGGGTGAGAAGACCCCTTATCTCAGGGATGAGATATGAGATATTACTGCACATGACCAAGAGCTTTTGTCTGGTTGTTTCTCAGAGGTCTGCCCAGCAAGAAGAGTTGCTTCCTTTCCACCTTTTGGAGCTATATTTAGGAAATTGTTAGATTCCCTTGCAGGAATTGCATTTGTCTTCAGTATATGTCTTTTTCTCTGCTCTCAAACCTCAGAGCTAACTAGATTCTGAGCTCATTTTCTCTCCCAGCAGATACTCATGGTGAAAATAATCTGAAAAGCGTGTTGAGCACTGTTAGCCACAACTTATTTGCACAGTTAGACAGTAGGTGATACTTGCTTGAGCTGTCACATGTAACAGGGACAGAGTTGCTATAGGCACGTTAAAAATTGTATTTCTTAAATGTTGGGTGCAGGCTGGACATCATAGCCTATATAATCCTATGGAAAATGGTTGAACTGGTATTTAGAGTGATTTTCCTTATAATGAAACAACAGCTTCTATCTTCACTACTTCTCATTATGTGTCTAATGCTGCAGGATGGCATGAATATAGCAAAAATGGGCTGGGCTTTTCTATTATTTAATTTTAGCTTGAATACCTTTTTTATTCATCCTATCATTTAACTCTGTGGAAATACGGGCTGTGTTAATAATTTTACTACCATTACCAACAAAGTATAATGATGAGCAAAATCAGGATAGGATGGGATGGGATAGGATAGGATAACACAAAGAATAGAATAATAAAACTTTTGGAGCATTTTTTAGATGTGAGGGTGATTATATCCTGTAACTTAACTAGAAGTGTAACTCTGAGTTTGGTGCATTCAGAATATGGTTCAAGATCCCAAGCAAACTTGCAGTTTTGCTGTGTTTATGAGTATTTACATATTAGGTCCCTGAATTGGTGACTGGTACAGACTAGAGGCATAGAATAATGTATTAAAAATACAAAAATCAGAATTTCTGAGAATTCTAATTCAGAGTTTTTATCCTGTTCCTTAAACACGGCTGAAATCTGCAGAGGTGACTTTGTGTGGCACATTCATTGAAATATGAATGGAAATAGGGACTGAATTATACTTTAACCCACTAATGGGGCTCCAAACCAAGTTTGGCATTGAAGCAGGAAGATTCCTCTGTTGTTATTTCCTAAAATGTGCAAGTGTCATGAATAAACAGGAAACACCATCAGGGTCAATTGTCATTTGCTAATGCAAAGGCCTTAACAGGATGAGGATGTCACTTACAGGTCAACAGTTCAGGTTAATTATTGAAAGGGACACAGTGAACATAGATCTGCTACTCATGGATGAGCTCATTCCAATATCTGTTGAATGGGTGCAGAACACCCTTTTGGAGGAACAGACGAAGAAAGACTGAACACCATTAATATGTGAAGTGTTGGTCCTTTCCATAGCATGAGTGAGCAGAGAACATAAGAAAGATTTTTCTTCCCAAGGTTTAGCTTTGTTGTTCTTTTGCATGTAAAAGAGAACAGCATTTGAAGCTTTCAGAGCAGACCTATACAGAGGTATTAAACAAGAAGAGAGTTTTATAAGAGAACAGTGTGAAAATGGACAGTGATTTTCTAACAGGTGTGGAATGTGCATCCATCACTGCCCTGCATTCACTTCAGGCCAAATTCTGTATGCCAGACTGCACTGTAGGATGACTTCTTATGAACACTTTAATGAATACTTAGATTTGTGCTAACCCAGTATTTTTATACTAGAAAAAGATCAACATATCAAGGAAGGAGACTGCCCAATCAGTTGTGTCTCTAAATACAGTACAGGAAATGTTTTTTACTTCATGCAAAAAGTGGCATTTTCTCATTCACTTTTCAAGTATGAAATAACTTCTTGACTAACTTCCTCTGAGTGCTAGAGCTTAAATGCTTTTGATAACATTTAAAATAGTTTTATTCTTAACTAAATACAGCATTGCTAAAACATTTACATTAGTTGAATTGTTCTTATTTCACAAGTTGTTGCCTTCAGTAGGACTTCTGCAGTAAACTTTGTGTCATTTTCTAATTTTTGTCTTTTTTTTAACTGAATTCTGCTTGTCATTTTATGCTGCATAGTTTGCCTTCTTTATTTTCTCTGATTTCTGTTTTTATTTAACAGTGAGAGCTGCAAAAAGAACCTACATGAAATCTTAAGGTTTGGTGAAACATCAATTGATCTTATGATTAATTACATTTTTTCCCTGCTGTTTATATTTCATATGAGGAAACAATGTGAAGTAAACTCGTTGTAGAATCCCTTGGAGGATGCCACTGAAAACTGTAATAAGTGAAATGGAAAGAAGGATGAAATTACAAACAGATTCTCCTTTTTCCAAGCATGACCTAATTTCCAAAGAGAGAAACAGTGCTTTTCTTAGTAGCCAATCTGTAGAAAACATTCCATAATAATGGCAGGACAGTAAATTTTACTGGATCATCCACATTGTATTTATTTTACATCAGTACAAAATGTCAGCAAAAATATTACATCTTACAAAAATAAAAAAGCCATGTCTATGCATTTCATTAAAAAAGTAGAAAAGTTATGCATTTGAAAAGTATGTCATTGTATATTGGATGCATTTTTGCACCAAAACTGCTACTTTTAGAAATTTGTTGCAACTAATTCAGAATGGTTTTAGCAGACATGTAAAACCCTCATTAATGATCTTTTAAACAGTTTATTTGTTGATCATCAAATTCTCAACATTCTGCTGGAGAATGAAGAAGACTGTAGAGAATAAAACTTCAATATCAAACCTGTTAATTAAGAAAAAGTAAAAAAAAAATCTGTGTGCCAGTGGGAAAACGTAGGTCTCATTCATATCTGTACCATCATGGCTTTACAACAGAAAATGGAGAAGTTACATATGCCCTCTAGGGCTTTTTCATGTGAGAGTAGAGACATGTGAGGCATATATGAATCCAGTCATTAGTTTTCTTTGACAGCATAAAAGAATTTTATACATTAAGAAGAAATTACAATGCTCCAGTAAACCTGTGCATGTTAGTTCTATATTCCCTGATCAACAAATGAGAATCATTATGTCCCAGCACAAAGGAGAGGGCTTAACAGGATGAGACTTTGGAATCATAGAATAGTAATAATGTATGATTCTATGGTTCATCTGTGTCCTGTTCCTCCTTCTAACTATCATGTAACATGGTCCTGCCTCAGACAATGCTGTTATCTATGCATTTGTATACAACCAGTTCTATTTGTAAGATCTTTTCTGCTAATGAAAATTAACAAAAATTAGCTCCTGCAGGGCTCCTGCTGAGCTTTAGAGAAGTGACAAAGTTCTTAAGTTTCTTTATTCCATAAACATTGCTATGCTTACTTTTATGCCATATATTTCACTTTTTATTACAGCACTGTATCTGTCAACAGAAGGCAAATAGTCATTGTTTTTCATGAAGTAACAGATCATTCTTTAAAGCACAGTAGATTTCTTTTTCTGTTTCTCATCCCTAGTAATTAACTTACTAAATATAACCAAATTATAGTAATATATTCTTTGGCTCCATTTTTACAGCAGATAGCATTTTTTATATTGTCTTCCTGTTTGTTAGCCAGCTTGGGAGAAGATAGTACAGGTGTAAATGAGCATCCAGGATGGTCTTAAGTGCATATGGTGTGGTCAGTGAAAAGTCTGCTCTGTGGTTTGGGGCTTGTGTTAGACATTCCAGACTGTTTAATTAGAAGGGAATAGGACTGCTCCCTCATAAATGCAAGTTTTATTTTAGATTCATAAGCATGAAACAAATCCCAAAGTAAAGTCTAGAGCAGCTGAGTCATTGAAACTACTTGCAGAAAGGGAGCACCTTACCAGGCATTTGTAATTGATAGTATCAGCCAGATCTCGTACTGGTAAAATTCACTGTCACATATTCATCAAGTAATGCCCTATGAAGACAGGCTCAAGGAGTTGGGGTTGTTCAGCCTGGAGAAGAGAAGGCTCAGGGGGGACCTCAGAGTAACTTATCAATACCTGAGGGGGTCATACAGAAAGGCAGGGGAGGGACGTTTTAATAAGATATGTGTTGGGAGGACTAGAAATAATGGATGTAAATTGGAAGGGGATAGATTTAGACTTGACATAGGAAAGAAATTCTTTACAGTGAGGGTGGTGAAACACTGGAACAGGTTACCCAGAGAGGTTGTGGATGACCCCTCCCTGGAGGTGTTCATGACCAGGCTGGATGAGGCACTGAGCAGCCTGATGTAGTGGGAGGTGTCCCTGCCTATGGCAGGGGGGTTGGAACTCGATGATCTTTAAGGTCCCTTCCAACCCAAACTATTCTATGATTCTATGATTCTTATTAATGAAGAAAGAACTTCTGGGGTCATTTGGTCCAATATTCCACTTGCTGCAGGACCAGCTTCAAAGTTAGGTCCATCTTGTAGAGTAGATCCTTTTGTTCAAGGCTCTGTCATGCTGAATTTTAGCATCTATGAGAATATAGTCACTCTGGCTAACTTCTTCCAGGGTTTGATTACTAGTAATATAATTTTTTTGCTCTTTATTGATAGCATTTGCTACTGTTTTTGTTTTTTTTTTTTTTTTCTGTATGTACATCATGGTTGGGGGAGAATTTAATCTGAGGAAATTAGTTCTCCTGCCAATGTAAGATATTTCTGGCAAAACCACTTTATTGGCAGATGCAGTTTCATTTTGAAGCAGTTGACTTTTTTTTTTCAGTGAAGAAAGACTAACCAAGGAGTGACAGTTAGCAGTCTTCTTGCATAAATATTTGAGATAGCTCATAGATTCTTGGGTAGCACTGAGATGGTTTTAATCTCAGGAACTTGAGATCCCTGAACTACAAGTGTGCAAGCTAAGAGTCATACCTCTTCTGTAGACTATAATTTATCCCTGAATGGATGGAGGTAAGCTATTGGCATGACTGGAAGCTGCTGCTTCTGTGTCAGTCTCATCCATTTGCTTGCCTTTGCTGAGAGGCAGCTTGAGGAAAAGTAGTGCTACTCTACCCATAAATGAGCTAGTATTTCTGTAGCTAAATGCATCACTAACTACATGCTGAATTCATAGAGTCAGGAGTTCTACAGCCAGAGGGTATCATTATGTTCACCTTGTCTGACCTCCTGTGTTACATAAAGGTTAGATTTTTTTCGACCATTTCTAACCATTAAGAACAATTCCTATGAAAAAAAAACCCTTAAAGATAAAGATAATCTAAGTCATGGTAATAATTCAAATAATTAGCCTCTATAATAAAAACATTTACCTCTTCCTCGCCTCTTTGCATGAATGCTCAGCTTCTAGCTGATCATGATACCAGGCATTTTATGAGGCACCTAATTATTCATTAAACTGAATGTTTGCTTTAAAAATATTTTATAATGGGGGACATCAATCACTTTTCCATTCTGTAAAATGTGAATTATTAATTAAATCCCTCCATGGTGAGATCCTAGAACATAAATAGCATTGACCTGTGCTTCATTTCACTCATACTCATCTTTACTCCACTATCTTTTTTTTTTTAATCTATTTATCCACTACTTGCTGTAGCAGAGTCAGCATATTTTGAGTTTGTTAACTTTAGATGTTTAAACATATTTATAGAATAGCACAAAATGTATAAGGCTCTGGCATGATAATGTATGTCTGTTTCTTGTAATTTTTTTTCTTTTCTAATGGCCAAAACATTTCTTTCTAGTGCATGACAATATGCACCAGGTGTTCCTGTACCTGTGTTGTCATTACCATTATTAAGAGAGTTAGTAAATCTAAGAAAGACTTAGATCAGCCTTTATAACATTTTGGCTTACAGCTTTTTCAAGAAAAATTTATGAAAAATTAACATTTATGCCATCATTCAGGGTGGGTTTTTTTGTTAGAACAGTTGTATTTACTATTAAAATTTCTAAAACTAGAAACTCAGGTGATACCATCATCAAAAATTAATACATCCACATAGTTAGCAACTATGAGGCTTAGAACCAAAGAGGCTTTCTGGGGAAGTGCTACTTCTGGCAGATGATTTGGTGTTGTCTTAGGTAGTTGGTTTTTATTCTTTTTTCTTCCTCCTGAGAATACTCTTGAAAGAACTTAGGACCCTTTTTTACCTTAGAATATATCCTTCTAGGTATTTGTCTTCTGGGAAAAATGTGGTTTATTTCATTCAGCAAAATCTATTTCTTGTTGAGAGGGCTATCACACAAAAACAATTACTGTTGCAATACAAATTGCTGTATCTTCCTAAGTTTTTCTCCATAAAGTCTGCCTCTTCTTCCAAGCATATGAATTCATCTTCATTTTAGACTGAGAGCACATTTATGGATCTTAAGTAGTTCACATGGTTTTTAAAAAAGTAAACACAACCCCTTCTCACCAAAAATACTCTACTCAAGAAAACATAATGGTTTAACAGGTGATATAAAGATGTTCTGTGGCACTAGTGAACTAAGGCACCTGCAGAGAATTCTCTGTCTTTATTGGATCAAAAGACAGATAAAGTAGCAGTGAGATAGAGAGCATTATTTATTGCATAATTTTAGGCTGAAATTAACATTAAAGTATGATGAAATTGTACCATGTGAATTGTGAGCTTGATTTCAATTGCTTGAAAACTTTTTAAGCCACAGGTCGACTTCTTGGCTGCTATAAATCAACAAAATTGCTTTAATTTGTGCTAGTTGCAGATATGAATGCATATTTTTAGCTTTTCCATGATTGTATTATTTCCTTCAGATATTTCAGAAGAAATGATACTGTTACACACTTTGGAATTATCAGGAGCTGCATAACATATTCCTTTGGGATATTAATATTAGCTGATCACAAATCCAACAGGTTATATGACGTCCTTACCTTCCTGCATAGAAACAGTGTGAGAGATGTGTGTACATTTATTTAAAAGTCTGGATCACAGAATATAACATACTCCCTCTAGTGATGAACAGACCATTTCCAAAATCTTCATAAGATTATAAGATGACTTTTTCAAAATGATGACCAGTAAAACTTTTAGATTCCAGTTTTACATGGCATTTTCATGCTTTATTGCATACCTATTTTGATTAATGTCTCAACAAGAAGTTGAAATGTTCCATTAGCTGTACCTAAATGAAAGATTTTTGGACATGTATCATCCTTAGTTCTATTTTCTGTGAAGAGTCTGTGAATCACAGAATATACTATTGGTGAATTAATTTTCTCTATACAGACGAAAACAAATTCATGGGAAGAATAAATGTGAGTTAAATAATAAATAGGCCAATTTGCACTCATAATTCTTACATCCTCAAATTATCCTAAAGTGTCATTAAAATTCAATGTTCTTTATACAGAATGAAGCACAAGCAATATATATGGCAAAAAATAGATTCAATGAATATATAAGAGATGGGTTTATTGTAGTAATTCTAGCATTACTTAGTTTAAAATTATTATCTTTATTAGATGAAACTCAGCCAACGAATATAATTTAGATATTCACAAGCATCTACAACTTTAATAATAAATTAACTTGTTGCCTTTGACAGCTTCATGCCTTAAGCAAACCAAATGTATTAAAAGCTTTACCTCTTCTTGCTTTCTTCTGGTGGAGTTCAACCAACACAAAGCTTTGTTGTTGCTGCCTTTGTCTTGTTCTAGTTAAAGGAAACCATTTTCTATAGCTCAAACAAAAAAAGAGACAAATTACTTGTTTCTAATAGTTTCTCTTCCTCAAGGTCCACTTGACTCAGTAGTATTCTTGACTAGGTATTCAAAACCTGAAGAAGGGTGTTGAGATTTTTATGTTTCTTAATTCAATAAGGTTTTTACTGGAATTTCAATAAAATTCTTTGAAGGACTTTCTTTTAATGAAACAAACAAAACCAAGAAACTTCTTAAAAACACAGAACAAAGTTATAAATCAATAATTTAGTGTTAAACTATGTGGATTACACATTAAATGTCCAGCTTGATGTGAGATCCAGTTAGTCATTGAGGTGTGCTAGTTTTGTCAAAGAGTTGATGAAGATGTTTCTCCAGTGGTACACCTGTATTGTCCATGTGTTGACAAGTTTTTTTTTTTCCTTGAGGATTTTGGTAAATGAGCTAAGAATGAAATTCAGTTTGGTAATCTGGCAGAGAAAATGCATTATTTGAATGTTAATTCATTTGATCTAGTTCAAAACCTGTATAAAAAAAATCCTACCATATGGCAAGCTTGAGCCTTGTTGGTAATTGAGGAGACAAAACACTTCCCAAGTTGCAGATGACTCTTACCTCCTGCAGAGTGTGGTGGCCCAGCAGTTGATGCTTGTAGTGTTGATGCATTGCTGCTCCAGTAAAAACTGCCTCATCCTTCCAGAACTTATTGTTGTTCTCCCCATGAGAAATAATTGCAGCAGCAGTGTTAGCTGAGGTTTGGCAAGTCTACATTCAGCAGTACATCCTGTCTAGTATTGAGTGAGCACAGCAGTATTCGTGTTTAAACAGCTTAGTGACAAATCTCATGTGCTGAAAGAGGCTGAGCCAAAACAAACTGTTCTCAATCAAATACCAGTGGTAGCAAGGCAATGCTGCAGTCCAAGTGTTGGATGCCCACCTTTTCCTAGAAAATTCATGTCATTGAAAAGTTGTCCCAAAGGAGACAATACCTCTCAATACATCCTTTAAGATGAAAACACTCAGATATACTGGGTTTTTTCATTAATAACATTGAATTAAGGTTTATGCTTCCATTTCACTATGAGTAATGCCCAGTTGTTACATAAATGGCATGTACATTTATGGCTTAATCTTCATGACACAGAGAGCTCATGATTCAGTAGATATATCACACTCTATCGATGCTTATGATGTTCTCATTTATTAATGCTTGGGCCCAATCATGCTCTAATTTCAGTGAATTTCTGGTGAAGGGACCACTGTATTAATGTCAGAAAAAAATACTGTTACATTAGGATTTAGAATAGAGAGATGTTTAGTGTGAAAAAGCCATAGCAATGCTGTGTGTAACTACACAAACAGAACTTCAAAGCAAAAATACTGAGATGCTTAAAAAGGAAAGTATATAATGATAAAATAAGGAAAGTTCACATTCTCTGATAGCTGGGTAGCTAGAAACATTGACCCACTCTCTTCAGGGAATTGAGTTTTCTGCTGCTAATTATTAGAGCTACAAATTTTTAATTGGTAATTAATAACATCCATAAAAATAAAAGTAGTATAATTAGATATGTTTCAATTTGATATAGGTACAATTTATTTGCTCTCTTATCACTAGCAGCAACAGATGCCAGTTCTTGCTTTCCATTTGGAGCTGAAATAAGTGGAGTTAAGTCATCTCTAGTGTCTACTGAATCGAAGGTTGATTTTTACAACTCATCAGAAATTGAAGGCTCACTGTACATCAGAAGCAAAAATTTTAATTGGCCAACCAGAGTAACACTTGCCACTCACCACCAACTTCTCTTCCAGCACTACTGAAAGTGAGAATATCAAGGTCATAAATGTGACTGAAATCTTTCAGGTTGTTTCAAGTCCTCTTTTATTCAGACATGACCTTCCACATCTCACTCATGTTCCCCTTGAATAAGGAAATTTTCCATCAGCTGGAGCGTGTAGTCTTCATGAAATGACCTTCACCAGTGCTGTACTTACATCTCAGAACTAATTCCTGTAGGAGATAAGAATAGCAGTGAGCTTCTCTTCATTCAAAATTACATGACATTTATTACCTCACCTTCACTGTGGTTGACTCCTTTGAAGTTAAATCTATGTGCTTTTTTAATGTCTTCAGAAGAGACTGAAAGAGGTTTTCAAAATTTCTTTTAAGAACTTGAAAATAGTCACAATTTTGAAATCTGCAGCAGACACTTTTAAGCTTGTGGGTATACTATAAAATAATAACTCCTGTATAAATAATTTATCTAACTTTTTATTGAAGATTTTTTTTTATTAATGCATGCTAAGTTGAAAACAGATGGTAAGAAATCTGTTTCAAATACTTGGGCTTTTTATGTGGAGCTGTGTTTTTAGAGAAAATAATTCAATATAAAAACTTCAGAATGGAAAAATCAAACATTCTGTTAACTTGGAATTCACTGCTGAAGTTCACAGTTCAATCAAAATTTTATCACCCATGAGAAACATGAGGAGTTTTGCTCACATGAATGTATGGAGAATCACAGGATCACAGAAGAACAGAATGGGAGGGATTGGAAGGGACCTCAAGAGATCATCTAGTCCAATCCCCCTGCCAGAGCAGGAACACCTAGACTAGGTCACAGAGGAACACATCCAAATGGGTTTTGAATGTCTCCAGAGAATGAGACTCCACTGCCTCTCTGGGCAGCCTGTTCATTGTTCTGTCACCCTTACTGTGAAAAAGTTCTTTCTTATATTTGTGTGGAACTTCCAATGTTCCAGCTTACACCCACTGTCCTTTGTCCTCTCATTAGAGAGGTCACTGAGGAGAGCTTGGCTCCATCCTCCTGACACTCATCCTTTACGTATGTATAGACATTAGTGAGGTCACCCATCAGTTTCCTCTTCAAGCTAAAGAGACCCAGGTTCTTCAGCCTTTCTTCATAAGGGAGATGCTCCAATCCCTTCTTCATCTTTGTGGCTCTGCACTGGACACTCTCAAGCAGTTCCCTGTCCTTAAACCAAGGGTCCCAGAACTGGACACAGCACTCCAGATGTGGTCTCACCAGGGCAGAGTAGAGGGGGAGGAGAACCTCTCTCAACCTACTGACTACATCCCTTATAATACACTCCAGGATGTCATTGGCCTTCTTGGCCACAAGAGCACGTTGCTGGCTCATGGTCATCGTACTGTCTACCAGGATCCCCAGGTCCCTTTCCCCTACACTGCTGTCTAAAGAAGAGCAACTGAAATGTTTTTACCAAGGAGTCCCTGTCATTATTGTGTATATCCTACTTTTACTATTTGTATGGGAAAGGAAGATGAGAAAAGAGGGAACAAGATGCTTTCTCTCAGTCTAGAAGTGAACAAGAAAACATTTGCTTGCTATGTCAATGTGCCTTTGAGGTACAGCATTTGATAGCCCGTAACCTTCACAGGAGAAATGTGCTTTTGCATGGACAGAGCAGCACTGCCATGAGAAGGAGTCTCTCAGTATGACTTCTCCTTCTGCTCAAAGCCTTCCTGCAGCATGGAGTGGCATCCCACAGTAAGAATCCTTGTCTAGCACTAAAAGGATCCCTACTGAAGGAATGAGATTTGCTTTGACTGAGTTCAACATTTGCTCTGCTGTCTGGGTAGCAGTTGGCCATTTCAGCTGTGAATCTTCAGGAGGTGTTGCACAGTCATTTATTCATTTCTTCAGACTTAGTTCATTAAAATGGAATGTAACAATGTCTGCTATTATATTTGAGCATTATTTATCACCAAAAGAAGGTCTACCCTAGGTCTCTGGTGACTGGTGCAGATACTTCATAGAATCATGGTTTAGAATGGTTTAGATTGGACCTTAAAGATCACCTGGTTCCAACCCCCCCATCCATGAGCAGAGACATCTCTCACTAGACAAGGCTGCTCAAAATCTCATCCAACTAGGTCACTGTATATATTTGCCTGTATGTAACAAAGAAAGGAATAAAAATCATCAAAACAAAATATGGACTGGAAGGTAAAGGAAATGGGATACATTGTAACTGTCTTCTACCTTTCCAGCACCATCCACTGTAGTTTTCCAGAGTTCTTTTTGATTCAGAAGAGGAGAGGTACTCTGGATTGTCTTTTACTATGATGACCTGTTGGAAAGATGTTGTGTAGATAGAGATATGACAGAAAATAACTGAAAACTCCCCCATTTTAAGTACTGATTTTTTTTTTTCATTCACACACATTAATATGCTTCTCTATTTTAAGTAAAAAATTTTTCTGTATGACATCTGCACTAATCAGTAAAAACCCCTGAAGTCCTGTTGTTACTTCCTACTATTGATTCATTAATTGACTGTTCTGTTCTATGAACATAAACTTCCTAGATAGCTGAAGTGATTTTGCTTAAGAAATGTATCTGTGGATGGTTTATATGTCAGTCTATTCCACAGTCCCTCTTTTAGTGCCTCTCAAAGTAAAGCTGTATATTTAGAAAATCCCTTTATCAATATTTTCAAGGATTTTTCTTAGCAACAGCCAGCAGCTTCATATATCCTTTTAAAATATACTAATAACTAGACATTATACAGGGCTTGACTAACATGTGTAGTGAATAAGAAAATAGTACTTTTAAAGTTTAAAGTTGTTATTCCAGGCATTGTGGAATCTTTCAAGGTACACCATGGTCTGCAGATGTTTTAAGTAGGTTTTTCAGATCTCTGTAGTAATGTGTACAAGCTGCCTAAGAAAAGTAATCCGCATCAGTTTATTCATAATATTAATAAAATCAGTTAGGATAGAAGCAGGGGCTTGAGAGCTTTGGGGAGGGGGTTGTAGCACTGATGGTAGCAGAAGAGTTGTCCCTTATTCCAGATGTGGAATGTCTCAAGGTGTATTAATGTATTAAGTGTATTAATTTCCAGGATTTCTGAAAGTGCATTAATGTGCAGTATAACACGTATTTTGATATTACAGTTGACCAAACAATCCCAAATCTCAGTAATGTTTCTGTTGATGCTTCAGTCATTCCTATGAGTAAGAATAATGGAATTGATAAGGGGGTCCTACATATGGGCAAGAACAACCCCATGTACCACTATAAGCTGGGGACCAACCTGTTAGAGAGCAGTGTAGGGATAAGGGACCTGAGGATCCTGGTAGACAGTAGGATG
>VZTY01027461.1:438-35162 GCA_013400935.1 Turnix velox
CCCTACCCCAGCATTTCTGGCTGCCCCCTCAGCATGCCCCAGCTCTCCCCATGCCCACCTTGTTGTTCTGCAGTGCTGGAAGGCAGGAGGGACCAGTGTGAGGTGCCCAGGGACCCCAAGTACCCTGACTGCGCTGGCAAAGTGGAGGTGAGTGGGGGTTCCCCTCCTGGGAGAGGATGTGGAGCTGGGCTGGAGGCTGCTGGGAAGGGCACAAAGCACCCTGGGGGTTAAACTGGGTAAAGGAGTGGGGAGGGGAGATGATTTCCAGAATAAACCCACTTGCTTTAAAATGGGAAAGGTGCAGGAGGAGGAGCAGAGCTAAGGGTGTAGAAAGCTGAGGAGAACACAAGGGAGGTGTCCAGCCTCCTCTGGGAGCCTTTGCTGTACAAGTCTAACTCTTTTCTCCTAATAATAAGACATGTACCTTCAGTTTTAGAGCTGAAGCCCCAGCAGCAGAGGTGTGCAGGCAGCAGCAGCTCCATGGGAGCATCTTTACCCACAGCCCTCCCTGCCTCTGCCTTCTGTGTTTAATGACAGGAACAGGGTGAAGGGGAAGCTCTGCCGCATCAGCTCCAGAGATGTGGAGCATGAGCTGGTGTCTGGGGAATTATCTCAGCATCGCCCAGAGGAGCATCTCGTTAAGGTGGCCAGGACCTCCATCTCGAATTGGATGTCCTGCCTGACCCAACCTGCTCTTTACACCTGAATGCAACCTGGCATTTGGCCCAGAGCAGGATTGCTTTGTCAGAGAGCACATTTACATCAGCTAATTAAAATCATCTCCCTCTTCCCTTCCCTTCCCAGCCTCCTGCTTCACGCTTGGGCTTCTGCAGGGCTGAGTCTCCCTGAGAAGATGTAGAAAGGGGGGTATTAAAATGATACCAGGGTGAAGAGGGTTGTATTTTCTTCTTCCCCTGGTGCTAGGCATCCTTTGTTTCATGGTTTAAGTAAATTTGGGATGTAATTTAATTGTGGAAAGCTGTGATTCGATCTCCTGTCCCAGTGATTGCTGCATTTTACATCTGGGACACAGCGACCTGTCTCCTGAGTAGATTTGTTTTTGTAGTTGAATTAAACAAGAGGCTGGTGAAGGGGGAGGGGGGATGGTGATGATGATGATGAATTGGTGCTGCTGTTGCTGGTTATTCTCCTTCCTTGTGAAATCATCCTCAGGGACTGCTGCTGGATCTGTCCCCTGGCCCCCTCCTGCACCCGGGGCGATGAGCTCAGCAGCTCAGCTCGATCCCAGGCAGAGCTAATCAGAAGAAAACCCTGTAGTGTGTAATTTCCTAGGGATTAGTGACTGTGTCCCCAGGGAAAGGCATGTGATGGTGCTGGGACTGGTGATAGAAACCCAAGGAGCACCCCCCAGCAAAGCCTGTGTGCCCTGGAGGCATCAGATGGGTGAACATCAGCATCAGTGCTGGGGACACTGGTGTTTGCAGCCCTTCATTCACCTCTTTTTCTACCTCCCACCTAGAGAAAAGGGATGGAAAGTAGTGGTTGCCTATAGCCATGGGAACTTATGGGGTTGTCATGTCCTCTCCTGGCCAGAGGATGAACCCCATGTGTTTCTTTGTCCCCCTGGCAGTGGATGAGGGCCAGGTGGACCTCTGACCCCTGCTATGCATTTTTTGGCGTGGATGGCACCGAGTGCTCGTTCCTCATCTACCTCAGTGAAGTCGAGTGGTTCTGCCCTCCCCTGCCCTGGAGGAACCGGACGGTGGCTCTGCCTTCCCCCCCACCACTGCCACGGGTGCAGGTAAGGAGAGGACACTTCATGTCCCATCTGGCTTGCTGAGGGATCTGGGGGTGAGGTGGTGGCTTCCCAGCTCTGGAAATGAACATTCCCAAAGTGTCAGTGGGGCCACAATGCTGCACATGGGTTTTCATGGAATCATAGAATGGTTTGAGTTGGAAGGGACATTTAAAGGCCATCTAGTCCAACCCCCTGGCCATAAGCAGGGACATCTTCAACCAGACTGGGTTGCTCAGAGCCCCATCTGGAATGCTTCTGGAGATGGAGCATCTTCCACCTCTCTGGGCAACCTGGACCAGGGTTTCACCACCCTCATCATAAACCATTTCTTCCACACATCTAGCCTGAATCTCCTTTCTTTTGATTTAAAGGTACCACCCCTTGTCCACCTGCAACAGGTCCTGCTGAAAAATCTGTTCCCATCTTCCTTTATCAGCCCCCTTTGAAGTGACTATAAGGTCTCTCCCAGAGTTTTCTTCAGGCTGAACAACTCCAGCTCTCAGCCTGTCTCACAGCAGAGGGAATCCAGTCCTCTGAGTATCATCATGACTTCCTCTAGACCCTCTCCAACAGGTCCATGTCTCTCCTGTACTGAGGGATGTCATGAGATGCTCTGGCTGTGATGAGGCCCCTGGGATTTGGTGCATTAAGGGGCTCTTGATGTCATAGAATCATAGAAGGGTTTGGATTGGAAAGGACCTTAAAGATCATCTAGTTCCAACCCCCCTGCCATGTCTGGTGGTACTAGAGGGAGCTGTGTCCATCCCCTTAAGGACCTCCAGCTTCTCAGCTCTGATGTGGGCAAACCTCCACCAGGGCTCATCTCACAGCTGCTTTCCTCAACTGGAAAAACAGAGCATCCTCCTTTCCTAGGCAACTTTCCAGAGTGACCTGGCTCACCTCCTGGAGCTGATTGGCACAGGCAAGGAGTCCCTCAGCTTCATGAAGAAGAGGATCCGGCACTTGGCCCAGCAGTGGCTGCGGGGGGCTCGGCGCCTTGAGCAGAAGCTGAAGGACCAGCAGAGGGACCAGAAACATGTAGGAGCTGATTGCATGGGGAGAGGGAGGAGGGAAATGCTGAACCACTGGGGACACGGGGAGAGGGGACAGCTGGGATGTGAGTGGGCTGGGAGGAAAATTTATTTATGGAAGCAGATGGAGCTGCAGGGTCAGTCTGTGATCCGTGATCCAGAGCATGACTCTGCATGTGTTTGGGACATTGCAGGACCAGTGTGGCTGAATGATGGGGTGAATTTTACAGACCGGTCCTGGTGAGCAGAACATGATGTCCCACTGGCAGGCCACTGTTGGCAATGGGCAGGGAGGTTGGTACATCTCCACCACAGAGATGTCCAGGTTGCTGCCTGTCCCATTTACCTTTCTGTTGGTGACACAGAATCATAGAATATGAGGGCTTGGAAAGGACCTCAGGAGATCTTCTAGTCCCATCCTCCTGTTGTAGCAGGAATACCCAGACCAGGTCACACAGGAATGGATCCAGGTGGGGTTTGAATGTCTCCAGAGAAAGAGACCCCCACACCCCCCTGGTACACTCTCTCTTCTCTCTCCCTCACCCTGACAAAGTTTCTTCTTGTATTTCTGTGGAACCTCCTGTGTTCCACCTTGCACCCATTGCCCCTTGTCCTGTCATTGGAGGTGACTGAGAAGAGCCTGGCTCCATCCTCCTCACACTCACGCTTTCCATGTTTATAGACATAAATGAGGTCACCCCTCAGTCTCCAAGCTGAAGAGACTTAGCTCCCTCAGTTTTTCCTCAGAAGGGAGATGCTCCAATCCCTTCCCCATCTCTGTGTCCCATCTTTTGTGGGTCCCTGTGTGCCAGGAGGTCCAACTCTGGTCCATGGGATGGACCCTAATGTAAATCAGGAGCATAATCCCAGGATACAGAAAGAGCTGGTAGCCTCTGACTCTTGGGTCTTTGCTAATTGGACATCATTCACTTGTCTTTACACCCAAATGATTTCCATCGGTAATTCTAACTTGGAGAAGGTTTCGAAGGGAATCAGGGAATAATTTGGTACTGGAAAACCCAACTTATCCTTCTCTCTCAGCACCAGCCCTCACAGCACTGACCCTTCTCCTTTGTCTCTCCAGATCTTGATCCATATTGGCTTCCTGACAGAGGAGTCAGGGGATGTTTTCAGCCCACGGGTGCTGAAGGGGGGTCCCCTGGGTGAGATGGTGCAGTGGGCAGACATCCTTGCTGCCCTTTTCCTCCTGGGACACAGCCTGAGGGTCACCGTCTCCCTGAAGGACCTGCAGAGGTGGGTGCTGTGATGCTCTGAGTACGTGGTGTTGTCCCCCCTGAGAGGATCTGCCTTCCGTGCATGAGTGGTTTTTGAGGATTTTACATGAAAAACATGAGGTCTTCAAAGGCTTTTCCCCACCTCATTGCTGGTGCTGTGCTGTTGAGTGGGTGCAAACCACCAACTTCATGGCTGGGATTGATCCCATCCTTTCTGCATCCCAGAAAAGCAAGGAGGGCTTTTTTTAGGGCTTTGCAGTGGGCTGATGTGGAGACAGCTGGGGCAGGGCAGTGCTGGATCTGAGCATCATTAGTCCCTTGCTGTCAGCACACAGCATCACCCATGTCCTCTGATGCCTGCCTGGGGCTGGATATGGGAAAGGTTTCCTTCCACCCTCCCCATTCCCCAGGGATGCTCTCTGTGTGGCTGCAGGATGCAGGTTTCCTGCAGGTCACTGGCTCTTCCCAGCACTCACAGCTGAGCTTAACCTCCATGGCTTCACCAGCCTTGTTTGAGCAGCCACAGTGCTCTCTTCCTTCCTCCCTTTCTTCTTTTCCTTCCTTCCCTCCCTCCCTTCCTGCTCTGCTGCCAAAAATAACCTGCATCCATTCCAGAGGGGTGGCAGCCACCAAGGTGTCTCTCCTTTAGTGGTGGCTTTGAGGCTTCTGGGGGAATTTGCTGCTGCTGGAGCATCCTCCACAGGGGGGTGGGCTGCTTAAGCCGTGGGTTTAGGGCAATGCAAGGTGAGAACATGCAGACAGCTACACTGAGCCACCCTATAAATGTATCTCCAAGTGAGACCAGCATTAAATGGAGATAATAAGAGGGAGAGGATAATTGTGTGCAGGTCTGTTGTCACCAGCCTGATGCTGGTGCCTCCTGTGACCTCTCAAGCTCTCCTCACCTCCTACAAGACTTGTTGAGTGGAGAGCAAGTGCCAGGACAATGCAAATTAAGATGGGTTATAAATTGAGACCAGCCTGAAGCTGCCTCGGGGATGGGGCAGGTTTAGGGTGATGCTAAACCAGAATCAGCTGGGTAATGAGTCCTCCTGAAAAGAGAGTAAAAAAATCCCAGTAGTCCTGGGAAAAAACCCAAATAAACAACATCCAAAAAAAACCCCAACCCGGCCCCTGCAGCATTCAGAATTAATAAAGGGAATTAGCTCATGATTAATTAAGTCAAAAAAATAATCCTGGTCCTAATGCAACTGCCAGCAGCTTCTCAAAGTGGCATC
This sequence comes from Turnix velox, assembly GCA_013400935.1. Lineage (NCBI taxonomy): Eukaryota > Metazoa > Chordata > Aves > Charadriiformes > Turnicidae > Turnix > Turnix velox. The sequence continues at coordinate 5,702 of VZTY01027461.1, forward strand.
TGGGCTATCTCGGTGTGGCGTGTGCTGAGCTGAAGTGATGGGCTAAATAATATCCCTCTGCTTAAGGATGATAGAAGTTAATGGCTGGGAGGGTTGTGTTGTTGTTGTTGTTGTTTGTGTTTGGTAGTGAAGAGCCTCACAGTAGACATTTCACAGAATCCCACAATGTCAGGGATTGGAAGGGACCTGGTGAGATCATCTAGTCCAATCCCTCTGCCAGAGCAGGTCCCAGATCAGGTCCCACAGGAAGGTGTCTGGGTGGGATTTGAATCTCTCCAGAGAAGGAGACCCCACACCCTCTCTGGGCAGCCTGGGACACTCTTCTCTCACCCTCACCCTGACTAATTTTTTTCTTCCATTTCTGTGGAACCTCCTGTGTTCCAGCTGCACCCATTGCTCCTTGTCCTATCATTGGAGGTCACTGAGAAGAGCCTGGCTCCATCCTTCTCACACTCACCCTTTCCATGTTTATAGACATGACTGAGGTCCCCCCTTGGTCTCCTCCAAGCTAAAGAGACCCATCTCCCTCAGCCTTTCCTCCAAGGGAGATGCTTCAATCCCTTCATCATCTCTGTATCTCTGTGCTGGACTCTCTTCAGCAGTTCCCTGTCCTTCTTCAACTGAGGGAGGGCCTCACAACTGGACACAGTATTCTACCAGGGCAGGGCAGAGTAGAGGGGGAGCAGAACCTCTTTCCACCTATTGACTACACCTCTTTTAATACACCCCAGGGTGCCATTGGCCCTCTTGGGCACAAGGGCACATTGCTGGCTCATGGTCACCCTGCTGACCACCAGGATGACCAGGTCCCTGTCCCCTACACTGCTGTCTTTAACTAAAGTAAGCCAGCTGAGTTCTACTGAGGGTTTTGCAGCATCCATTTCCCCCTGTGAGTCCCCTGGAGAGAGCGGTGTTGCTGCCCATGGCATTTTGCCTTTCTCAGAAGTGCTGGAGCTTTGGCATTGGTTGGCCATGATGAGACCTCCTTTTCTGACATGGATTTGGGTATGTCCCATCAAAGAGCCCCATCTCTTAGTGGCTGGGACAGGGGGCAAGTAGGGCTGGGGTTGAGTTTCTTGTGCTTCTCTCCATCCCAAGGTAAGAAACTGACACCATCTCCCTTTGTGCATGTCCTGTGCCTGGCTTTGGAAACATTTAAAATGCTGGACACCCCTGTGATGGGCCCATCTCCATGTTGTGGGGCTGGGTCCCCTCTCTCCCTTTGGAGACAGGGTTCATTGGGACCCTCCTGCAGCCCAGCCTCTGGGGCCAGGTGGGTGTTGGTGGGGGAGCAGAGGTCCTCCTGAGTGGTTCCAGCAATCCTGCTTGGTGCTTGCTGACCCTTCAGCAGCACCTCTGCCATCAGGCTGGTCTGGCTTTGCTGGTGGCTCTCAGGAGGGCTGAGATAAGCCTTTGCCTGACCAGTGGGGGTGGTGGGGCTTAGAGGAACATGTGTAATTAATCATGAGCTGGGCTAATGGTTAATTTTAGGACCTTCATTAAAGCCTAGGAAGGCACTTCATGTGTAGCCTCAGCTTTGGGCAAGGAGGCTGGGATGCTGAGAGCTGGCGACCTGAGGGGCTGCAGCTGGGATGCAAGGATGAAGCAAAGCTAAGGCTCTGTCACCATGGAAGGCTCAGCCCTGGTCTCTTATCCTTCCTGAAAAGCTTTACCCTGCTGGAGACTGGGGCTAAGTTTGTCCTTTCCCATCCTAGATATCTCCTACTGAGCCTGCAGACACTGGTGTTGGAGTGGGTTTGAGGATATTTTGAGTCCACTTGTTTATTTTTCTTTGGCAACCCCTGCTACTTCCATGGCTGGGAGCTGGAGTTGCTCCCACCCTTAGTGGAGCACAGGCTGGTGGCCATAAATTATTCAGCACCAAGTAACTTCTCTCCTGGTTTGTTGTGGGGTTGGTTTTGTTTTGGTTTTTTTTTTTGGACTCTTCAAATATCTGAGCTGATCTTTCTGTGAGTATTGATCATTGGCAAGGGATCACTGGAAGGTTTGCCCATGTACACCTCTGCTGGGAGTTATCCCAGTTGGTTATTAGCATCTGTATTGATTACAATGCAGCAGTGGTCAGGGTTGGGTCTGAAAGACTTGAGGATCAGGAGGAAAAGTAAGGCCCTGGTAGAAATCAACCCCAGTAATGGTGGGCTGGGCATTAAAACATTGTGCTAGGAACCTCTCTGTGTTTGGGTGTTCCAGTGAGGAGAACAGCAGATACCAAGCAACTCTTCTTTCCCCAGTTTGAGGGACCAGTGCTTATCTGGAGTGAAGCCAAGGAGCTCTGAGGATCTGTAGGTTTGCTCCAGGGCTCAGCTGGGCACCATCCAACTCCCACTCTGGGGTCTGAGATCCCCCTGCTTCTCCAGGGCTCACCTTCTGCTCACTGTGGACTTGAAAGACCTGTGAATTCTGCTGCTGTGTCCTACTTGAGGCTATTTTTTCTCTCTTTAAGTGCAGGTGTTTGTCCTCTTTTGCATTTCCCAATGAATTTCTGAGCTTTTTGTGGTTTATCTGGGTAAACAAGGAGCAAAGTAGAGGTTTCTCTGGGTGCTGGTGCAAATCATCCCTGCAGTGGATGCAAAATTGAGGAGCTGTTTTCCATCCCGGGTGTGTGCTGGGGCAGCAGAGGCAGCCTTTTGAGCCCTGCTCTGAAGTGAAAGAGGGGAGACATCTCAAACCTGAATGAGGAAGTTAGGTTATTGCTGAAGACCCCTTCTGCTGATTTGGCAGCCAAAATGTGCTTTCAAGGAGGTGAGAATCAAGGTTGGTTGGTGCAGGGGAGGAGTGGGAAGTGTCCGGAAGACCTGAGCTGGGTTGTTAATGAGGCAACTTGTGAGTGGATGTTGGAAAATTTCAAGCAGTGCCTTGTGAAGGCTAAAGAAGGACTTCTGGGGAGCAAAAGCCACAAGAACCCAAACTCTTTGGAGCATCCATGGCCCAGGGGCAAGTGGGGTGCCCACACCCTGTTCCCCAGATGTGTGGGGCACCTGTAGCTCCTATCCTTTGATCATGGGAATGCTGTTGGCATCACCAGCTGCTTTTGGGATGCTGAGGGAGGGGCTGAGAAGGGATGGAGGTGCAGTGGTATGAGCTGGTGGAGCAGTGGGGGCTATTGATCTCAGCAAGGCTTTTTGCAATGGCCCCGTTGAAATTAACAGCTCATAAGGCAGGACAGAAAGTCGAAGAAAACAAGATTTGATGACTCACAGGGTCAGGGCTTTACAAAGTGTTCCTGGAGCTTAATTGCTCCAGTGTCAAGATCTGAACTCCTAATAGTGGCCCTGGCAAAGCACTTCATTTCAAGCACATGCTTGTACCCTGCATGGGCAGCCCAGCAGTAGAGGTGGCCACTGTGTGGTCTGGGTGAGGAGATGCTCTCTGGGAGCTGGGGTGGCACATCAGACTCCACTGCAGATCTGTCACTGTGACAGGACAAGGCTCAGTTCTCTCATTTCCTGGCACACAATTAGAGCTGCTGTTTCCCTCTTCTTCCCACAGTCACTGAGGTGTGCTCAGGCTGCAGAAAGGGGTGTTCAAATGGAGACACGATGTCCAGACAGAGGTGTTGCTAATTATTTCCTGGCAGATCAAAGGCATCTTTCTGTCTTGCATCTGTTCTTGTGAAAGCCCATGCTCTGCCTAGGCTCCAGCCATCACCTTCCCTCGCCAGCTGGCAAATGCATAGAATTATAGAATGGTTTGGGTTGGAAGGGACCTTAAAGATCATCTAGTTCCTACCCCCTTGGCATAGGCAGGGACACCTCCCTCTACACCAGGTTCCTCAGTGCCTCATCCAGCCTTCAGGGATTGAGGGGGCATCCACAGCCTCTCTGGGCAACCTCTCCCAGTGTCTCACCAACCTCACAGCAAAGAACTTTTCTTCTCTCCAGCCTAAATCTCCCCTCTTGCACTTTGCATCCATTACTCCTAGTCCTGCCATCCTGGACCTTATTAAAAAGTCCTACCCCAGCCTTTCTGTAGCCCCCTTCCTTCAGGTATTGAGAATGTCCTCTCTGAGCCTTCTCTTCTCCAGGTTGAACAACCCCAACTCCTTCAGCCTGTCTTCAGAAGGGAGGTGCTCCAGCCCTCTCATCATCTTTGTGGCCTCCTCTGGACCCACTCCAACAGCTCAATGCAGTGTTGATGTTGTGCAGGAGAGCCAGGAACTGCTTGTAGAAACAGCCAGAAGTGACCAGTTGCCTGTGGTCTGGGTGGAGCTTGATGAAATGGCTGTGGGATCTATCATGGGATACTGGTGGGGAAGGAACCTCAGCCTTTAATGTGACATCAGGTGTTGCTGTTACTTGAGAATGTTTCTAGAAGCTGTTACTGGCTTTGATGTTTGTGCTGGATGTGGCTGCATATGGAATGCTGCTTTGAAAAGGCTGAATGTTTGGTTACAGGTCTCTGTGGGAGGAGAAGATGATGCTCCTGATGGTGGGTACCCAACTGCTGTAAAACAGAGGTGATGTTGGTTGACCCGAGAGGTTACACTAATGCTGGACACACCACCCTGTGTCTGAGCTTAGTTTAAATGGGACAAGTTTCCAGCAGACATACCTTAGGTCTGGGATGTTTATGTTAAAATCCACTTGATTCTAGTGATATCCATGAGGATTTGGCTGAAACTGTACCTTCATTTTTTGCTGCTGGGACAGGAGGGGACAGCCCCTCTGTCCAAGGGTTTCTCCAGGTGCTGCAAGTGTCAGGGGACGTTTTTGGCAGCTGCCATGTGAGGAGCAGGAAGGAGCTGCCCTGCGGTGCTGGGGAAGAATTTCTTCCACCTTGGAGGGCTTCATTTTGTAGAAAAGAAAGGTGCATAAATTAGCAGGAATTAGTGAGCTGTTAAATTGCCCTCCTTCCTGAAATATGTTTGTTCTGTAGCCAAATGAAGACTCGCTCTCTGGCTTCTTTGCCATTACAGAAACCTCTGCTTTGTCACATAAAGGTTTTCACAACTTTATTAAATTACTGGGTAATTTGTATGGTGTTGATGAGCCCTGTGGGAGCCTCTGGGTTGGCAGGGGTAGAGGGTTCAGCACAGCTGGAGATGGTCCAACATGGATCAAACCCAGCCTTCAGGACTGTTGATTCCCCATTTCTGGAGGCTTTCAGTCCCCTTATAAATACAAAGCATCTGTCAGTCTGCACTGCTCAGGGCTTATCTTTGGAGCCCAGAAAAAAATGCCTTTCTAGGGGAAGGATCTACTGGGTTGTTCCTGTCTGGTTGTACTGGATGTAGACCTCCAGGGGGATGTTCACCACACAAACTCTAGTTTGCATTTTAAATTGCTTGTGGTACCTTTGTCACAGGCCATAGGAGCTGCTCGGGTTTGGCTCTGGCATCTCAGCCCTGTGCTTGCTGGGTTCTTGTCTACAGGGAGAACCAAGAGAGCAGAAAGGACAGAAGGTCTCCTCCATTTCCCCTGCTGTAGTCTTGCTGACAACAGCAGATGCAGGCAGAGGAGATGAGTTAAATATCATATAGGATATTGGTCCAGGTGGCCAGCACATGCCCAAGAGATCCATTTAGTACCTGACTTATGAGCCTCAGGAGTTATGATGTGGAAGGAATCAGTGGGTTAATTTGAAAATAGGTCAATGGGATGTAAAGATAACCCTGCAGTCATCTGATTTCACAGAGCCAGCACCGGGAAGAGAACATTGATTAAAGTACCTATAAGGGGAAAATAGAATCATAGAATGGTTTGGGTTGGAAGGGACCTTAAAGATCATCTAGTTCCAACCCCCCTGCCACAGGCAGGGACACCTCCCACCAGATCAGGTTGCTCAGTGCCTCATCCAGCCTGGCCTTAAACACCTCCAGGGGTTGAGGGGGCATCCACAGCCTCTCTGGGCAACCTCTCCCAGTGTCTCTTTCTTCTCTCCAGCCTAAATTTCCCCTCTCCCAACTTGCATCCATTAGTCCTAGTCCTGCCATCCTGGACCTTATTAAAAAGTCCTACCCCAGCCTTTCTGTAGCCCCCTTCCTTCAGATATTGAGAAGCTCCTCTCTGAGCCTTCTCTTCTCCAGGTTGAACAACCCCAACTCCTTCAGCCTGTCCTCAGAAGGGAGGTGTTCCAGCCCTCTCATCACCCTGTTGCAGTGTCTAACCACCCTCACAGTAAAGAGCTTCTTTTTTCTCTTCAGCCTAAATCTCCCTTTTTTCAATTTGCATCCTAGTGCTGCTATCCTGAAGCTGCTGTGGATTTGTCCTGGAGTGGGCACAGCTGGTGGAGGGTTGAGCTTGGTTCTGGCAACCACTGGGACTGAAGTTTCTCCAACTGCTGTCTCTCAGAGAGACAGCAGGGCTGAGCCAGTGCACTCATCCCAGATGTTGAGATGGGACAAGCCATCAGGGCATCTCCCAGGAGGTGCTGAGCCCAGGCAGGAGCTGGTGGCCATCATCCCAACTTCTCCAGGAGGAGGGTTTTCCAACCCAAATGCCTTGGCCATGCTGCCAGGGAGGTGACGTTTGTGCTCATCACTTTCATTTGCATAATTTCAAGCGCCATTAATAGCTCAGGGCATGAGGAAAAAATCAGGGAATTTTCACTCCAGCCATGAGTGAAATTGGGTTTAGTTGAAAATGAGTTGACTTAACTGGTAAATGAGGAAAGCTTGAATAAAGTATGATTAAATAAGAAGGAATGGTGAAAAAAAAAAAAATTTTCCCCTGTACACACACACACATATTGGAGGTGCAGCCCAGGTTTTTTTTGTGTGTGATTGGAATATTAAAATGGTTGGATATAAAATGTTTAGGGAAGGATAAAGGAGATGAATGAGAGAGATGCTCTGCTTCTAACTGGAGTTACTGTGTCCTGTTCTTGAGCCCTCAACATCAGAAGGAGCACCTCCCTTCTGAGGACAGGCTGAAGGAGTTGGGGTTGTTCAGCCTGGAGAAGACTCTGGGGGAACCTCAGAGGAGCTTCTCAATACCTGAAGGAAGGGGCTACAGAAAGGCTGGGGTAGGACTTATTAATAGGATATGTGATGGCAGGACTAGGAGTAATGGATGCAAATAGGAAGAGGGAAGGTTTATACTGGAGAGAAGAAAGAAGTTCTTTGCTGTGAGGGTGATGAGACACTGGAAGAGGTTGGCCAGAGAGTTTGTTGATGCCCCCTCAGTCCCTGGAGGTGTTTAAGACCAGGCTGGATGAGGCACTGAGCAACCTGGTGTAGTGGGAGGTGTCACTGCCCATGGCAGGGGGGGCAGGAACTGGATGACCTTTAAGGTCCCTTCCAACCCAAACCATTCTATGATTCAGCCTCCCTGGTTCCCTTGTTGCCCTATTTGTCACACTGAGGTGGCTGTTGAAGGTGAGAGCCTTTCCATTCCTGCCATCTCCTCCATCAGCCACATTGTGTAAAATTGTTCAGAAAAGTGATAAAAGAGCCTCCTGTTCCCCCCGTGGCTGCCCCAGCCACGCTGCCCTCAGCTGTAGCTTCTATTCCTTGTGACAAGAGCAGTGAAGCAGCAATCAGTGCAGCTTTTTGGCTTAAATTGAAATTCTCTTGAGTTTCCTGGCTGTGGTGAGCTGTGGGTCTGTGTTTACTCACCCTCTGGAGTTCCAGTCATGATCAGGAGTTGAGGATGGGGCTGGAAGAAGGACATCGGTCCCCAGTGCTCAAAGTCTTGCAAGCCAGATCAGAAGAAGAGGAAAAGGAAAGCTGGGGAGGGGCTGTTTGCCAGGGCATGGAGCAATAGGACCAGGAGCAATGGATTTAAACTACAGCAGGGCAGGTTTAAGTCAGATATTAGGAAGAAGTTCTTCCCCATGAGGGAGCTGAGGCACTAGAACATGTTACCCAGAGAGGTGGTGGAGGCCCCATCCGTGCAGACATTCAAAGCCAGGCTTGCTGAGGCTCTGAGCAACCTCATCTAGTGCAGGATGTCACTGTAGGGATTGGACTGATGGTCTTTGAATTTCCCTTCCAACTCTCTGACTCAGTATGTGCAGGAGCAGACCTTTATTATAGCTGTAATAACCAGCCAGTTTCTCTGGCTACATATAACCCTTCTGATGGGGCTGGAGAAGACCAGTGAGTGATGGGAGAGCAAAACTGTAGAATTTTGACTGTCCTCTGGGTGGGAGAATCATCAATTTCCTCTGTAAACAGCCATGGGATGGATATGCTGTGCATAGCTGTAGGTCTGGGCAAGGGATGAGGACCTTATGGAAGTGCTCTTACAAGGATGGACCCTTGGGCTGCTTCAGCTGAGCAGCAGAGAAAATCCAGGTAGGGCTGGGGAAGAGGATTCTCGGTTCATAAGGTGAAATGCAGAGAAGTGAGGAGAACCAGTAAGAGATGTCACAGGGTGAGGGGTATATAGCCTGAAAATGGGAAGTCCTTGTAGGTATGAGGGGGATAAATTCCCATCTCCACACAGGTGCTATGAGTAAGCAAAGTGCCCAGAAGAAAACAAAGACAAACATCTTCACCAGGCAGGAGCTGTAAGGGTGAGATTTCACACTGGCTGTGCTCACACTCGCAAAATAAAACATAAATTCCTCAGCAAAATAAAACATAAATTCCTCAGCCCTGCTAGAAGGACTGAGAACTAAACAGGTTGAGTGCAAAGTGGGGCAGAGCCTGGATGGACCAAATCACCTCAATGCTTTGGTTTTTCACCTTGGTCTTTGGATGTGAGTGGGATTATGGGGATGAGGAATGACTGTAGGAGAGAGGAAAGTACAAGAACATGGAAACTGAGAGGTGAAACATTTGTATTTCTGTGCAAACTGGCAGTCAGAAATCACAAGTACATGGAAGGAGGGGTTGTGAAAAACCTGCTGAAACTGGAAGGTGTCACAGGGATTTTTTCTGAGAAGGAAGAAGTTTGGTCCAGACGAGCAGATGGGCTGTCAGGCTGACATTGGTGGTACGTTTAGTGGAACAGCTTTGGAGAGAGGGATTCATCAGTTCACAGAGGTAATTGAAAATGGAAGGAGACATGCTGCAGGTCTGCCAGCCTTGTATCGTGCCAGATTAATCACATATCACCTTGACAGCAAGGTAACTGATGATCTTGATAAAGTGATTGCAGTCCATCTACTTCGCCGGGATTTTCATCATGTGTTTTATCCACAGGAGGAAGGAAGAGGGGCTGAGTCTGGCTGCTGAGTGGAACTGGCTGAAAACCCACACAGGGTCCAGCTGCCCTGATTTTAATGAAAATAAAGTGTGCTTGCAGCCTAGAAGCCAACTCAGTCCTGGGGTGCATCAAGAGCAGTGTGACCTCTGATTGTATGATTCTAATGAGGATGATGAGGGCTCACCAGCCCCTCACTTGAGACACACTCCCCTGGATCTCTCATCAGAGACATCAGATTTCATTTGCTTTCATTGCAATCACATCAGGGACAGACTTGTAAAGCTGCATCTTTCCCTTCCTCCCCACCTGCAAGGCTCCCAGCTTTGCTGAAATCTCCCTGTTTCCACTCCTGTTCTCCTCCCAGTGCAAACACCACACACTGCTTCTCATACTGCAGTCCATACAAGCCAGCCACCACATCCCACAGCACCCTCAGATTATCCTCAGCACCAGTGTCACTGCCTGCCCTAGGGCTTAGTGCAAATTTCTTTAATAATTCAGATTTTTTGTCCACTTTCATGGAATCATAGAATGGTTTGGGTTGGAAGGGACCTTCAAGATTATCTAGTTCCAACCCACCTGCCATGGGCAGGGACATCTCCCACTACATCAGGTTGCTCAGTGCCTCATCCAGCCTGGCCTTAAACACCTTCAGGGATTGAGGGAACATCCACAGCCTCTCTGGGCACCCTCTTCCATCTCACCACCCTCACAGCAAAGAACTTCTTTCTTATCTCCAGCCTCAATCTCCACTCTTCCAATCTACATCCATTACTCCTAGTCCTGCCATCCTGGACCCCACTCAAAAGTCCTACCCCAGCACTTTTGGAGGCCCCTTCCTTCAGGTATTGAGAAGCTACTCTGAGGTCCCCCCGGAATCTTCTCTTCTCCGGGTTGAACAAGCCCAACTCCTTAAACCTGTCCTTAGAAGGGAGGTGCTCCAGCCCTCTCATCATCTTTGTGGCCTCCTCTGGACCTGCTCCAACAGCTCAATGTCCTTCTTATGTTGAGGGCTCCAAAACTGGACACAGTAACTCCAGTTGGGGTCTCACCAGAGCTCAGTAGAGGGGCAAAATCCCCTCTCTGGACCTGCTGGTCACACTTCTCTTGATGCTGCCCAGGACTGGGTTGGCTTCTGTGCTCCAAGTGCACGCTGCCCGCTCAGATTAAGTTTTTAATTCATTATCCATGTATGAGGAGCAGGAACTCGTGGGAGCAAGTGCAAGGAAGGGGAAGGAGCAGGACTCACCAGCCTCTCCAATTTCAAGTCCAAGAAATAAAGGCTAAGAAGAAGAGAGCAATGGAGCTGGTTGATGACCCTGTAAAACAATGGGCAGGGAAATGAGTATTTGTGTTGCTGGGCTTTCAGGGTGCTGATGTGTCCCTCCTGTTTCTTCCAGTCAATTGGGGGTGCCTCCAGGACGGGGAAACTGCCCCCTGACCAGTCCTTTGCCTTTTGACCTGATTTACACTGACTACCATGGTCTCCAACAGATGAAGCAGCACATGGGTCTCTCGTTCAAGAAGTACAGGTAAGTGAAACCACACTCTTCACTTACCTCCCATTTCATAGAATCACAGAATGTCAGGGATTGGAAGGGAAATGAAGAGATCATCCAGTTCCATCCCCCTGTCAAAGTAGGAACACCCAGATCAGGTCACACAGGAAGGTGTCCAGGTGGGGTTTGAATGTCTCCAGAGAAGGAGACCCCACACCCTTTCTGGGTAGCCTGGGACACTCTTCTCTCACCCTCACCCTCACAAAGTTTTCATTCTCCTATTTCTGTGGAACCTCCTGTGTTCCACTTTGCACCCATTGCCCCTTGTCCTATCATTGGAGGTCACTGAGAAGAGCCTGGCTCCATCCTCCTGACACTCACCATCTCCATATTGATAGACATGAATGAGGCCACCCCTCCGTCTCCTCCAAGCTAAAGAGATCCAGCTCCCTCAGCCTTTTCTCAGAAAGGAGATGCTCCCTTCATCATCTTTATGTCTCTGCACTGGACTCTCTCAAGCAGTTCCTTGTCCTTCTTGAGAATTAATTAGTAAGCAAATGATCTCAAAGGATAAGCCCTCGCATTCAAGGAGTTGGACCCTTTGATTTCATGTTTAATTTTTCCCTGACTCCGCCATGCCATGGAATGAGGTGGCCTGCTTGCTCCAGATTTGTGTGTTTAAGATAAAACCCTATTAGAAGAGGCTGAATTAATGTTAAAGAAAGCCCTACATGCCTTCAGGGTGTGTATGTGTGCACTTCCAAATATTCCAAGTATCAAGAGAAGTGCAACCAGCAGGGCAAGGGAGGTGATTTTGCCCCTCTACTGGACTCTGGAGAAACCTCAGCTGGAGTTACTGTGTCCAGTTCTGGAGTCCTCTACAGAAGAAGGACATTGAGCTGTTGGAGGGGGTCCAGATGAAGCCACAAAGATGATGAGAGAACTGGAGCACCTCCCTTCTGAGGACAGGCTGAAGGAGTTGGGGTTGTTCAGCCTGGAGAAGAGAAGATTCCGGGGGGACCTCAGAGTAGCTTCTCAATACCTGAAGGAAGGGGGCTACAGAAAGGCTGGGGTAGGACTTTTGAATAGCGTCCAGGATGGCAGGACTAGAAGTAATAGATGCAGATTGGAAGAGTGGAGATTCAGGCTGGAGAGAAGAAAGAAGTTTTTTGCTGTGAGGTTGTTGAGATACTCGGACAGGTTATCCAGAGAGACTGTGGATGCCCCCTCAGTCCCTGGAGGTGTTTGAGGCCAGGCTGGATGAGGCATTGAGCAACCTCCACTCTAGTGGGAGGTGTCCCTGCCCATGGCAGGTGGGTTGGAACTAGATGGTCTTGAAGGTCCCTTCCAACCCAAATCATGATTCTTTGATTCTATTGTGCTTGCACCCAGTGATGGCCACACCATGATGTGAGCCTCTTCTATTTGCAGCCCTGTCCCTGGCTCCTTTGGTGTCAAGACAAATGTCATCATCCCCTAGTACATCACCAGCCAGTAAAATATTTGATTTAATTTAGTGCTGATAGTCCTGCTATTTATTATGTTTTTCTCCCATCTCTTCCACTGTCCCACACAATTTCATTAGAGAGAAAAATGACAAGCAGCGTTATTGCTTTTATTATAAATGCATTTGCTCTTGCAGTCAGCTTGTTCTGCTCTTCCCTGGCTTGATGCTCATGTTCTTTCCTTGCTGGTGTGCTGGGAATGCCTGCCTTTATTATTCCTGGGATACTGGGAAAAGCATTAAGAAGTCTTCAAGAGATCATAGAATCATAGAATGGTTTGGGTTGGAAGGGACCTTAAAGATCATCCAGTTCCAGCATGGTTGGAATATATCATTGAAGTGGATAATCTTTGAGATCCCTTCCAATCCCCTTCTATGAAACCTTCTACTGATCTCCCAGGGGCTACAAAATGGAAGAAGATTCTTGGATAGAGAGTGTTGCCATAGGATAAAGGGCAGTGGTTTGAAACTGGAGCAGGGCAAGGTTAGATGAGACAGGAGGAAGAAGTTCACCCCATGAAGGTGAGGAAATACTGGCCCAATTTGTCCAGAGAGGCTGTGAAGGCCCCATCATCCCTGGAGGTGTTTAAGGCCAGGCTGGATGAGGCATTGAGCAACCTGGTCTAGTGAGAGGTGTCTCTGCCCATGGCAGGGGGATTGGAACCAGATGATCTTTAAGGTCCCTTCCAACCCAAACTGTTCTGTGAAAGTACTGCAAGGGAAAATTGTTCATTACAGGAGGGAGAAGTGGGTTGGGAAAGGGCTGCTTGGGATGTTGCTGCTGCCTTTGTTTGGAGATCCAACAAGGGCCAAGGTGTCCCTGTCAGTGGAACTTAAAGATTATAGAAATCACTGAATGTGTTGCGCTGGAAGGGACCTTTAAGTACCTTATAGCCCAAACCCCCTGCAGTGACAGGGACATCCTGCACTAGATGAAGTTGCTCAGAGCCTCATCCAGCCTGGCCTTGGATGTTTCCAGGGGTAGGGCTTCCACCACCTCTCTGGGCAACCCCTTCCAGTGCCTCCCCACCTTCATGGGGTAGAACTTCTTCCTCATGTTTCATCTAACCCTGCCCTGCTCTAGTTTGAAGCCATTGCCCCTCAACATATGGCTCCATGTCCATGTAGTGTGGCCTCCTTGCAGGGTCCCTTCAGGTACTTTCTCAAAGTGAGATTCCTGGGTGCTTTCTCCTCTCCCAGGTGCCGAGTCCGGGTCATTGACACGTTTGGGACAGAGCCAGCCTACAACCACGAGGAGTACGCCACGCTGCGCGGCTTCCGCACCAACTGGGGCTACTGGAACCTGCAGCCCACACAGTTCATGACCATGTTCCGTAAGTGAGGCAGGAGGAGATCTCAAGGGGCTTGTGGAAGGCACCATGGAAGCAGGTCTTGCCTCCTTTAGGAGGTGATGCATCCATGGGCAATGCCTTCCTCCCTGGGTCCCTACCCCCTGTTGACATCACAGGAAAAACATCTGCCCAGCCTCCTGTCTTCTCCCTTTGCTGTCCACAGCTCACACCCCTGACAACTCCTTCATGGGCTTTGTCTCAGAGGAGCTCAACAAGACAGAGAGGCAGTTCATCAAGTCCAACAAAGTGAGCAGCATGGCAGTGGTATATGGGAAGGAGGCCAGCATCTGGAAGGTGGGTGCCCCGGTGGGAAGGGACACTTGTGGGCAGAGCTGTGAGGTAGCAGCAGGCTCTGGATCTAACCCTGAGCACTTGAGGCACAGATCTCAGTGTCTTTGCAGAGAAGCTTCCTTGTCCCCTTTGTAGAGGGGGAGTTGAAGCTTCTGCAGTGATGTGAGGTGTCCAGAACCTCAGGGCAAGAAGGACAGAGGCTGGTGAGAGCCTGTCCCTTGCTTTTTACTTCAGGTGATGCTTCATCCAAAGAGGCTGCTTTGACTGAGGGTTTCATATCAATGAGTTTCTGATTAATTGCAGTGATCATTGTTTGGGGGTTTCCCCTGTTGTGATGGAAATGGTTGGTCTCTCTGTTCAGGTGCCCTATGAAAGGGGGTTGTGCAGGTTAGAGGGGAAAATCATGGAGCTAGTTATAAATTTCTCTTGATTTGTTTCTATTTTTTTCACCTTTGCACACTGCCTGGGGCTGTTCCAGTTGCAGGTAGGTACCACACCAGCTGCTGCTGTGCTTCACCTTCACACATCTCATGAGAGAAGGGGGTTTGCTGGAGTTGATTTTGCCTCACTGTGGACTCAATCACCCTTGAGATGCCAGGATTGATGTGGTTTAATGCAGATGAAGGCTGTGTCCTCTCCCTCTCCACCTCTTCTATGGCTCTGCCCATCCAACCATGCCATCTCCTCCAGCTCGTAGCTGTTGGTGGCTTTTCCATCACCCCCTGTCTCTGAAAGCAACCTCCCCCAGCATCTCCATAGCTCACATTCTCTACAAAACCCTCCTGAAACCCACTAGATTTGACTTCAGAGGAACTATAACATTTCATCACCTCTTTCTACAGTTTCCCTGACCTTTATTGTCCCAAAGTTTCATTTGAGCTTAGTTATGTTCATTTGGGAAGGCAATTAAGAGCCTTAAAACCTCAGAATGGATGTTTTCCACAACCTTTAGCACTATAAAAGTCTGCTCCTTTTAGCCAGAATTCAGAATAAAAATTATCACTTTCTCCGAAGCTGCATATTTGGGATAATTCACAGCTGGGTGGAGGAGCTGGTTCTTGCTGGGCACAATTGCTGGAGGCCAGGCTGCTGGGTATTGCTTCACATCTTGAGATAAACAATGATAAAATAATAATAAAATAAGTGGGAACTAGGCTCATTCTGAGGCTGGAGTGGTGCAGGGTGTGTGTCCAAGGGATGCAGAGAGGAGGGTGGAGGGAGGGGGGTTTTGCTCTTCTGTAGGTTGGGCTGAAGCATCACGAATGCTCCAGAAGAGTGGTTTGAGAGTGGGGGGGTGTCAGCCCTATCTTCTAGTTTGCTTCAGGCCTCTTGCCTTCCTCCTCAGGGCAAGGAGAAGTTCCTGGCCATCCTCAACAAGTACATGGAGATCCATGGGACGGTTTACTACGAGACACAGCGGCCGCCCGAGGTCCCGGCGTTCGTGAAGAACCACGGGCTGCTGCCACAGCATGAGTTCCAGCAGCTTCTAAGGAAGGCAAAGGTGGGCAAGAAGGACCCCCATTAAGCAGCCAGCAGTCAGGGCTCACTTGCCTTGAGAAATAAAACCTAATTAAAGGAAGAGACAGGGTTGAGGATGGGGAGAGAGGCCATTATCTGTGCTCCTCCCAGCCCAGCAGGCACTATCAGCGGGGCTAATTAGCCAGGAGCTGAGTGGAGCACATCATTTCAGATCAAGATGATGAGTTTCTCCTTGCAGATAGTGCACATAGTTTCCTGATTTATTGCTAAGTGGGGTGGGGTTTGTGGTTCAAAGATTCTCTGAGTGAGGATTTGGGAACATCCTGGTCAACACCAGGCAGTGTCTGAGTAAAATGCTCTTGGTTTTTCAGCCCAAATGACTTTGGGAAAACAGTATTTTTCCAGTCAGGGCCAGTGTGATGGTTGTAACCTCCATGGGGGAACTTGCAGCCCCTGAACACCTCATTGCTCTCCACAAGTGGGCTCTGGGAGATGGAGAGGGGGGAGTTTTTAGCTGATTTAAGCTAAGCTGGAGCTGCTGTAGAGGCTTGGTGTGTGGGACCAGAAAAGCAGAGAGAGATACTGGTATAGTAATAAACAGAAGATCATCATCATGTAGGTTGGAAGGGACCTTTCAGATCATCAAGTCCAACATTCAGCTCCATTCTGACAACCCTCATACCTGGACAGGGTCTTGAACCTGCAGTCAAGGGCCTTCAGATTAGGAGTCTGATGCTCTCCCAACTGAGTGACATGTCCTTAACCCTCAGATTAGAGGTTTGATGCTCTCCCATCTGAGCTACATGCCCTTGACTCTGAGATTAGGAGTCTGATGCTCTCCTAACTAAGCTACACAGCCAGGTCAAGGGTTATGTGGGATACTTTCCTATGAGGTTGTCTGTGTGTGCTCACCAGCATGTGGATTTCTCCCTCCCTTGCAGCTCTTCATTGGCTTTGGTTTCCCCTACGAGGGTCCTGCCCCGCTGGAGGCCATTGCCAATGGCTGTGTGTTCCTGCAGGCACGTTTCAACCCCCCCCACAGCTCCCTCAACCATGAGTTCTTCCGTGGGAAGCCCACGTCCAGAGAGGTGAGTCTGGGGGAAGGTGAGTGGGTGGGAGGATTGGAGCCACCCCCCACTTTACCCTGCAGTTTTGGGCAGTGTGTCAAACACCAGTTGCTCAGTTGAGAGATTTTTTGGGAGTTTGACTTTTCTTCCAAGTTCTGAAGTGTGGATGCCTGCACATATCTCCCATCCTTATATCTGCAGAGTTTGAGTGCCAGAGATGCTGCTGAGGGTTTGGAGTAGCAAAAGAGGAGGTGGTGCAAAAGGTTTGTGCAGGCCACAAACGCCAGTTCCTGGTGATGCTCCAGGAATTGGTGATGCCCCATCCCCAGGTGATGCTCCCATTTTCACCCCTTTAAACACCCAGAAGGACCTCCACAGTGTTGCAGGGTTAAGGAATCCCTCCCAGGTTTGCCTGCCCCTGGGAATTCAATCTAAGTGAAGCAGGAACTCTTTAAAAGTTAAAGGGTTGAGAAAATTGCCTCTTTTATTATTAATAAAGTGGATAATGCAGTGCTCACGCTGAGACGGGCTTGGCTGGGGGGCTGTGCTGGCTCAACCCTGATGCAGCTTAGCTCATCATGGGTTTGTCCTGCACCCCCATGTCTGCCCCTTGCACCTCCCTAATTAACTGTGGGTGTTAACATGCCCTGTTCTCCTCTTCCAGAAAGCTGGTGGGCTTTCTGACCCCCCTGCAATGTTTTGCTGTGTCCCTACACCTCCTCTTTCCCCTGTCTTCCTTCCCTGTCCTTCTCCCCCTTCCTTTTTCCCTGCACTCTGGCTGCCTTGCAGCAGCTCAGGAGCTGACACAAAAGCAGTGTCTCCCCGCAAAATTTCCTGCTGAGAGGTGGCTGGCTGTGAGGTACCACTGTGGGCCAATGCAGGTGTTCCTTCCAGCACTGCTTTCTTCTGCTGGCAGACTTCCCTGGCTTCCTCCAGTGATGGATTTTTCTTTCTGCCTCCTTTCTGGAGCTGGCAAACCTGGGAGACAGGGTACCTTCACAGAGATTGTGATGTTTTGGTTTATTTGTGTCATTCCAAACCAACAAGAAGCTCAGATCAAGGTTAAATTGTACCAGTATTATGGAGATCACACAGAATCACAGAATGTCAGGGATTGGAAGGGAACTGGAGAGATCATCCAGTCCCATCCCCCTGCCAGAACAGAATCACCCAGATCAGGTCACACAGGAAGGTGTCCAGGTGGGGTTTGAATGTCTCCAGAGAAGGAGACCCCACACCCTCTCTGGGCAGCCTGGGACACTCTTCTCTCACCCTCACAAAGTTTCTTCTCCTATTTCTGTGGAACCTCCTGTGTTCCAGCTTGCACCCATTGCCCCTTGTCCTGTCATTGGAGGTTACTGAGAAGAGCCTGGCTCCATCCTCCTGGCACTCATCCTTCCCATATTTACAGACATGACTGAAGTGACCCCTCAGCCTCCTCTTCTCAAAGCTAAAGAGACCCAGCTCCCTCAGCCTTTCCTCACAAGGGAGATGCCCCAATCTCTTCATCATCTCTGTGTCTCCACACTGGACTCACTCCATCAGTTCCCTGTCCTTCTTTAACTGAGAGAGGGCCCCACAACTGGACACAACACTCCAGCTGTGGAGCAGACGGGGAGGAGAACCTCTCTCCACCTACTGACTACTCCCCTTTTCATACACCCCAGGATGCCACTGGCCTTCTTGGCCACAAGGGCTCATTGCTGGCTCATGGTCACCCTGCTGTCCACCAGGACCCCCAGGTCCCTGTTCCTTACACACCTCTCTGCCAAGGTCAAACACCCAGTACCTGTTGTAGATTCAGCTTATTATAGCTCAGAAGTTTCCAAACAAGCCTAGTTGGGAATAAAAATCCCATGAAACAGTTTTATCCCTAGACCCTGACTGGGTTTGCCAGACATGTGGTTAATGAGACTAATTAACCAGTTAATGAGAATAGAGCATCCCAACCCAGCAGAAGTTTTTGAGCACCAGCCTGATGTTGGAGTGCAGCTGGATTTAGAGAAAACCTTTTTCCTGTACATCTCACTGTGCTGTGGTTTAAAACCCGTGTCTCAGCCTGAGCCTGTTGCTGTTGTGACTGTGACATCAGGGACTTGGGAAAACCGTCTGACTCTGCTGTGTTTTAGGTGTCCTCCCAACACCCATATGCAGAAGACTTCATTGGGAAGCCACACGTGTGGACTGTAGACTATAATAACTCCGAGGAGTTTGAAGCTGCTATCAAAACCATCATGAGGACACAGGTATGGCTGGGAAGTGGTGGCTGGCTGATCTCCCCACGGCTGGGTTTGATGATACTTGACTCTCTTTTTCAAGTGTTCATCACTTTTCCTTCTCTGCTTCTCCTTGGAAATTATTTGCACGCAAAGAGCAGAAACCCCTCTCCTCTGCAACTTCAGGAGGACTCTCTCACCTTGGTTTGATGTCAAGCATCATAGCAAGTGCCCTTGAGGGATCCTCTGGGAATCCTGTAGTGAGGAGAAGCTGAGATAAGGGAGATGTGGTTTGGGAGCAGGAGGTTTTTTTCAGAACATATGCTCTGCAGTGCTGGGACCTGGTGTGAAGGAAAGATAAACTCAGAAAGCATCTCCCTGAGAGTACCCAAAGACCAACCCACCTCCCCACCCTTTCCAATGTTCATCACTAGCATTTGGATGAGCCAATTGATAGGAATAGCTTCAGCAGCTGCCTCTATGAAGGATAAAGGGATGTGAGGAAGGAGAGGGAGATCCCTCAGGAAGGCGGTGTTCCCACCCTAGAAACTGTCCCTCATGAATATTTACCTCCTGTCCCATGGCAGGAGACTTTCAAGTTCTCCACATTATTAAAGTCAGTTTTCCTATAGAGGAGAAAAGTCCTGATCTCAGTTTAGCTTGTGATTTGCTTGGCTCTGGATGAGCCATCCCCCCCCATCCCGTCCCCCTCACTGTAAAGGCACTGATGGGCTGTGGAAGCTGGGCTTTGCAACAGGCTACAGGGATCTGTGGTGCCAGGTGGGATTTTTGCTGAGGAAAAGGGGTGGTGCTGGCCAGATAGATGTCATCTGCTGTGCCCTGGTGAGATCACATCTGGAGTGTTTTGTCCAGTTGTGGGGCCCTCTCTCAGTTGAAGAAGGACAGGGAACTTCTGGAAAGAGTCCAGCACAGAAACACAAACACAGTGAAGGGATTGGAGCATCTCCCTGCTGAGGAAAGGCTGAGAGAGCTGGGTCTCTTCAGCTTGGAGAAGAGGAGACTGAGGGGTGACCTCAGTCATGTCTATAAATATGGAAAGGGAGATTGTCAGGAGGATGGAGCCAGGCTCTTCTCAGCGATCTCCAATGATAGGACTTGGGGCAATGGGTGCAAGCTGGAACTCAACATAACGAGAAAAAACTTTGTCAAGGTGAGGGTGAGAGAAGAGTGTCCCAGGCTGCCCAGAGAGGGTGTGGGGCCTCCTTCTGTGGATACATTCAAATCCCACCTGGACACCTTCCTGTGTGACCTGATCTGGGTGATTCTGTTCTGGCAGGGGGATGGGACTGGATGATCTCTCCAGGTCCCTTCCAATCTCTGATATGCTGTGATCCTTTGATCTCAGTTTTTCCCTGCAGCAGAAGCTGCAGAGGTGGGTGTCAGTGACAGCCTGGGGGCATTATTCTGCTCCCCATCAGCCTCAGCTCCTTGCCTCACACTGATTTTCTCCACAAGTTTGCAAAATCCAAACAAAGCTGACTCCAGAAAGCAGTTGTTGTTTTGCACATTCATTCCGCTATCTCGATTAAAATGAAATTAAAAATAATTCCCTCCCTGCTGCTGTGCTGCCGGGCCAGCTGTCAGTGCTTGACCCTCCACCATCTGGACTGGGGAGAGAGCCCCAAAGCAAAGGCAACACCAGGGCTGGGAGTTGCTGGAGTTTCAGGAGACAGAGGGAAATTTTCCATAAAGGAGAAAGGAAATAGTGGAACCGGGTGCTATTAAAATAATTTAAAGATGGTTGGAAGATTGAGTGAGGAGGAGAGGGCTTTGCTGGCTCCTTGAGCAGATGTGTTGTGCTGCAATGAGAACTGGATGTGCACTGGCTCATTCAGATGTTTAATGATAATTCTGCTTTAAAAAAAAAAATGATAAGGAAGCATCTCAGGGTGGCTGCCCTCTGTTTGCTGTCCCAGCCAGACTCCACCTGCAGCTGGATAAACTCCATCTCCAGTGGGACCACCCATCTCTGTGGCACCAGGGACCCCAGCCACGAGGTTCCCTCTGGTAAAGCATCTCAACTGCCAGAGGCTGAAGTCCTAAATCTGCCTGAAATGAGTTACATCAGGCACTGGTGTCTGTCTTGCATTAGAAAGGGGCAATGGCTCTGGAGAGGAGTTATCCCTTCCCTACAAGATGTGCTGGGTTAATCCCACAACTCTCCTCTCTGCGTTTTGGGCTTTTTTTTTTGAAATATTTTATATAAATCCCACTGAAGTGAGTGTGAATAACTTAGAGCAAATCCTCCCCCTCACAAACTTCCCCTTTTTCCCTTTTTGTCTTTTCTACAGAAAGCTCTGCTTTATTAGAGATACTGTCAAGGCAATTAAGCCTAAAAATTGACCTACCTTAGAGGTTTACAAGCCTTATTATGGGCTTTGGCTTCAGGAATCCCTTGATACCTTGTCTTTAAAATACTGTTTGTCACAGCAGGGACTGCAAACAAGGGTATGAGCAGGAGGAGAGGCAGAAAGCCAGAGCCAGTTTAGTGATGCTGGTCCCACCCTGGTACAGGAGCTCAGAGAAACTATTTGACTGATTCTTTTTTTCTTTTTTTTTTTTTTTTTCAGAACATCAAACAAATTTGTCTGTGTTTTAGAATAACCGCCATCAGTTTATTTTTTCCAGTCAAAACATTTCATTTCAGTGTTAGTGGAATAAAACAATAGGGTTTTGTTTCCCATCTGCCTGCTGTTGTTTCAGAATTCCCTGTCAGTTTGTTGGAAGGACGGTTCATATCCCAAGTGACTCATTTCCCTTTGCTTCACCCACCCAGAGTCCTGAACCTGCACAGCATTTCTCCCATCCTTGATGAGTGGAAAAATTGCAAATTGAAAACTCGCCTGTAAGGGCTCTTTCCTTTACCTTTCCTTTCCTCTTTTCTTTTCTCTTCCTTTCTTTCTTTTTTTCTATCCCTCTCCTCTCCCTCTTTCCATCACTTTTAATGAGAGAAAAATCACTTCTCCCACAGCTTTAATTTTGCACTTTCCAGGTGAAACTCAGTAAGGCATTTTGGGGAGGATATGGGATCTTGTGGGAAGTTGGGATATGTCTCCTTTTCCTGGAGGAAGCCATGCCCTGCTGGGGAACCAGCTGCAAGGGATTTGGGAGCTGGTTTCATGAACCTGGTGGTAATTCCAACATAGTCAAGCTGGCTAATATCTCACCCTCATGTAGAGTGTAGTAGCTCTGGAGGATTTGCTGATGGATTATTTTATATCCCAGACTCCACTTGGGGTGGGATGTGCCATCTCTGCAGCCACATCCCTACCTCAGCTCCTTTTTGGTGTGTTTGGAGCTGGCAGGACTGGCTGCCCTATTTCTGCAAAGAAAGCAGTTGAGATGCAGCTGGCGTTCCTCACCAGCCTACATTTGATTAAAAGAAACTTCTTCCTCCTGGAGAGGGATCTGAATCATGGCTTGGACAAGGTTTGGGTTTGCAATAGGGAGTTTGTTTCTTTGGGTTTTTTTCACCATGAAAAGCCTCTGTGCTCCCCTCCTTCATCCAGAAGGACAGGGAATTGCTGAGAGAGTCCAGAGCAGAGACACAGAGATGATGAAAGGGTTGGAGCATCTCCCTTATGAGGAAAGGCTGAGGGAGCTGGGTCTCTATAGCTTGGAGGAGACTGAGGGGTCACCTCAGTCATGTCTATAAATATGGAAAGGGTGAGTGTCAAGAGGATGGAGCCAGACTCTTCTCACTGACCTCCAATGACAGGACAAGGGGCAATGGGTGCAAGCTGGAACACAGGAGATTCCACAGAAATAGAAGAAAAAAAATTGTCAGGGTGATCTGGGTGTTCCTGCTCCAGCATGGGATGGGACTAGATGATCTCTCCAGGTCCCTTCTAATCCCTGACATTCTGTGATCCTTTTGGAGGTGGCACCTGATCCAGGTCATCCTGTGACTGAGCTGTGTCTCTGCCATTCATCCTTCCTCTCAGAGGGGTTTAGGTCTCCCTGATGGCTCACATCCTTCACCTCTTTAGGAGGAAAACTGAATTCATGGATGCACCAAACCCTTCTACCCCAGGGATCAGCACAGTTACATGGGGCCAAGAGATAAATTGCATTCCCCAGGGAGAAGCAATGCCAGGAGGAGATGGATGAAACCCTAAGCCAGAGGTTAGAGGTTGGAGAAGGAGAGAGCTTTCCAAGCACCATTTTCATGGCCTTCAGCTTTTTCCATTGTCAGAAATAGACCTTGTGCGAGCCATTTAATAGACCCAATATTCTGGGGTAGTGAAGGGAGAAGGCTTCATTATATTAAAGTCAAACATACAGGAATATAATGGAAAATTATACATTTCAGACTGTGCTTGAGAGAGCGGCGTATTAAACATCACAGTGAAAATAGCTGGTTAAAGTGTTCCCAGCCTGCTGTTACGTGCTGGCAGGGAATTGCATTATTTTTCTACTTATTTGTCTGATCATGTTTGGATTTTATTTCTTTTTCTTTTTTTTTCCTTCCCACTCTTTCTTTTCCTTTTGAGCAAGGGCAACTTATTGGTCTCTGCAGCTTTGGATTCCTGCTGGGGACTATGAAACCAGAGCTCTCATGGGGCTACCAGTAGAATCATAGAAAGGGTTGGGTTGGAAGGGACCTGAAGGATCATCTAATTCCAACCCCCCCTGCCATGGGCAGGGACATCTCCCACTACACCAGGTTGCTCAATGCCTCATCCAGCCTGGCCTTAAACACCTCCAGAGATTGAGGAGGCATCCACAACCTCTCTGGCCAACCTCTTCCAGTGTCTCACCACCCTCACAGCAAAGAACTTCTTTTGACTCTCCAGCCTAAATCTCTCCTCTTCCAATTTGCATTCATTACTTCTAGTCTTTTTAGTCCAACCACAGCCTTTCTGTAGCTCCCTTCCTTCAGATATTGAGAAGCTANTTGAGGGCTCCAGAACTGGACACAGTAACTCCAGTTGGGGTCTCACCAGAGCCCAGTAGAGGGGCAAAATCCCCTCCCTTGCCCTGCTGGTCACACTTCTCTTGGTGCAGCCCAGGACTGGGTTGGCTTCTGGGCTGCAAGCGCACACTGCTGGCTCATGTTGAGTTTTTCATCCACTGACACCCCCAAATCCTTCTCTTCAGAGCTGCACTCAAGCCACTCTCCACCCAGCCTGTGTCTGTGCTTGGGGTTGCGCCAGCCCAGATGCAGGACCTTGCACTTGGCCTTGTTGAACTTCATGCATATCTCCCCGTTTGGTGCTTTGCTTTTTCTCTGACCCCGTGTTCTCTATCAATTTCGTGGGGGAAAGGATGGCAAAATCCTTCCTCACCAATTCCATCACCCCTCTCCCTCTTGTGGCATCCCGTCATTGCTTAGCTGGGCAGTAGGATGCCTCAAAAGCTCTCCCTTCTCCCTCCTCCCTCCTCAGGGCTCCTGGGAGATCCTGAGCTCCCCTTGCTGGGAGCAGCATTAATGACGAGGCTGTCAAGAGGAGGCTGAGCCTGTCAGATTTTAATTAAACAATTATCCTCCTCAAACTGGCATTTTCTATCAGTCCTGGGCACCTGAGCTGAATCCTAACAAGGAGCATGGGGAGAGCCTTTGGGGGAAGACCAGGGAGAGAGAGGGACAGATGGGGGTGTTGGGGCAGGAGGACTGGGGGAGGGAGGGGTGGATGGAGGTATTGGGGCAGATAGAAGTGTTGGGGCAGGAGGACTTGGGGAGAGTGGCAGATGGGTGTGTTGGGGCAGGAGTATTTAGGGAGAGAAGGGCAGATGGGGGTGTTGGGGCAGGAGGATTGGGGAAGAGAGGGGCAGATGCTGGTTTTGGGACAAGAGGATTAGGGGAGAGTGGGGCAGATGGAGGTGTTTGGGCAGGAGGACTGGGGGAGAGAGGGGCAGATGGGTGTGTTAGGGCAGGAAGATTGGAGAAGAGAGGGCAGATGGGGGTGTCAAGGCTGGTGGAGCAAGAATTATAGCTTCCTGATGCCCTTGGACCTGACTTAGAATCCTTGTGTGCAAGGGGAACTGTCCCCAGAGCATCACCTCCAGGAACATGTGGAAATCAGGGCGACTTTCTGCCTGCATCCCCTCTGTGGATGTGCTGCATCCACCTGGGTACCACAGCAATGTTTTAAGGGGGAAAAAGCTGTTTTACAGAGCTATGTCTGCACTACCCGTGGTGTTATGAGGTCCTGAGAAAAGCCCCTCAGTTTTGTGGCCATTAAGGACAGAATGTTGCTGATGCTGAGCAAGGTGGGGTATAAAACCCTTCAGTGCTGTGGCCGTGAAGGAGAGAATGGTTGATGGTGATGCTGAGCAAGGTGGGGTTTGTAGCCCCTAAGTGGGTGCCAGGCAGTGCCCAGCCTGACAAGGGCTTTGTGTGACCAGAATGGGGGTGTCTTTGCTTTGTGAAGGACTTCAGCAAGTGCCCATCAGTGATTCAGAGGCAGCATCGGGGTCTGTCATCGTGTCGGCCCTGATTAGTGCACAGAGCTGTAATTAGACAGAGCAGCTGTGATTTCCAGCCCTGCTGAGATCTCAGGTGGAATATTTATGGCAGGGAGATGCTTAGAGGAATCTTCTCAGCAGGCTGAGCCTTTGAGCTTGGGTTTGACAGCTACTTCAAAAGGAGAAAGCTATTTTGGAGGTGCACGGCTCAGAAAATAGAAGAGATGGTGTTTTCCAGGTGAATTATCTGTAGGATGGATGTTTTTTTGCTTATAATTCTTCTTCTGCATGAAGCTCTGCAGAGATGCACAGCAGGGGAAGAGGGGGGGTCCCAGGACCAGCCCCTTCCATGCACCTATATGCTGTGGATCTCTCCAGAAAAATACAGGAATGTGTAAAAAAAAGCTTGTTAAAAAAGAATTTATTCCAGAGGGGGGGAGTGATCAGTGAGGCAGTTCTCCAGTCATTCCCTTGGGGGAAATGACTGCTGCCCCTGGGGCAATGGCCATGGCTCTGGCCCTGGTTGCAGGAGATAAAAATGGAACAGGATAGCTTTGTTTTCACCAGCAAATGGGTTGAACCCAAATTAATCCCTTGTCCTCTTTCTCTTGAGTGTGTTCTGGTTGTGTAGCTACACAGTCACAGCGTGTCAGGGATTGGAAGGGACTCGGTGAGATCATCTGGTCCAATCCCCCTGCCAGAGCAGGGACACCCAGATCAGGTCACACAGGAAGGTGTCCAGGTGGGGTTTGAATGTCTCCAGAGAATGAGACCCACAGGAACCACCCCCAAACAGAATCCCAGTAGGTCAGGGATTCAGGTGACCCCAAAAGATCCTCTAGTTCCATCGTGGAGCACAAACACCCAGACCAGATCACACAGGAAGGTGTCCAGGTGGGGTCTGAATGTCTCCAGAGAAGGAGACCCCACACCCTCTCTGAGCAGCCTGTGTCACTGTTCTCTCACCCTGACAAAGTTTTTTCTTCTATTTCTATGGAACCTCCTGTGTTCCAGCTTGCACCCAGTTAATCCCTATTCCACCCAGCTATTTCCATCTTTACCTGCCCTCCTGCTGCCAGAGAAGACCTAACATGCAGAAGACACCACAGGATCAGTGGCACCTGAAGCTTCAGGTGCCACATCCAGTCTCCACCTGCCACCAAGGGTTGCAGTGCCAGGGAGAGCCACCAGCCCTGCCTGTCCAGTTTTCTGCCCTACGTGCTGTGGTGGCCAGCCAGGATCTGTTGGTGTCAACAGATGGGGAGAGCCATTGCCCATGGTGCTGCTGGCCCGGGGGATAGGCAAAGCATTGTCCCCTCTTGCTGCCTGTGCTCTGCTCTTCTCCCTTCACAGGTGGATCCTTACCTGCCTTACGAGTACACCTGCGAGGGGATGCTGGAGCGGATCCATGCCTACATTCAGCACCAGGTTGGGGAGCATCCCAGTTCTCATAGGGTTGGAAAGGACCTTCCAAGGCCATCTAGTGCCCCCTCCCACAGTGACAGGGACATCCTGCACTAGATCAGGTTGCTCAGAGCCTCAGCAAGCCTGGCCTTGGCTGTCTCCAGAGATGGGGCCCCCACCACCTCTCTGGGCAACCTCTTCCAGTGTCTCTCTAGTGCTCTCTTGGGTGACCATCTCTGTTCTGCTTGAAAGACCATTCCTGTTCTCCCATGGCTCCATCCCTGTTTCCCTGAGCAAGAAGCTACTGACCCAGTGCAGCTCCCCAGCAAGAAACCCCAAATTCCAGCCCTTTGGGGGTCTAATTGCAGAAAGCAGCAAGAGATTGGGCTGGGGGAGATCTGTAGTGAAGCAAAAATGCTGGGGGGTTGGCAGAGGGTTGCTGGGGCTGGTGGGGCTTTGTCATGGCCTTTCCTCTGCAGAACAAAAGGCAGCAACGGGAGAAGAGGAGCCTTCATCTCCCACAGCTATCTGTGCATGCAGGTGACCTCAACCTAAGGAGCAAACTCAGCAGCCCATGTGTCCTCCTGTCCTACCAGCAGCTTCCTTTCCCCATCTTCAACACCTTGCCCTGTCCCTGTGGGCACTGACTTGTTGTCTTCTCTCCCCCTAGGATTTTTGCACCACATCATCTCCTCCTCCACCTCCCAAGGCCAAGAGTCCTGCTATGCAAAGCCCTCCGAGCCTGTTGGCCCTGTCCCCCAATGCCACTCACCTGGTGTGGTCCCCCAGTGCCCGACGGGACCCCCATGCCTGGCCCCCCGTGGACTCTCTGCAGGTGTGGGTGTCAGAGACCCCACACTCCTGCACTGACACCTGCCGGCGGCGTGGGCTGGTCTGTGAGCCCACCTTCTTCAAGTTCCTCAACAAGAAAGAGGTGTTTCTCCAGTGAGTTGTGATCTTCTGGGCAAGGCTGGGGGGGAAGGGGAAGGGAGGTCTATTAGCCAGTAGATTCTCTCCCTGCTCTCTTCTCCCCATTTTCCTCGTGTCCTCCCTCCCAGTGAAGTGTCTCTGTGCCCAAGGCAATGTAGACAGGGTGCTGCAAAGCAACCCCATTGCTTGGACCTGTTGGCTTTATGCTTCAGAAGGCACCTCTAGCCTTTCCAGGCACTTTTCCTCTTCTCTATGCACCCCTCATAAAATGGTTTGGGTTGGAAGGGACCTTAAAAATCATCTGGTTCCAACCCCCCTGTCATGTCTCATCCAAACCCCATGTCAGCTCAAACCCCAAACTGCCATCCAGAGCACTGGTAAGCTCTCAGTGGTTTCCCAGAGCCAGATTTTCTCCTTTTTTATGACTTTCCTTTTTTATGCATTTTATACACCTGGTGGTGAAGTTTTAATGGAGAATAAATCTGCCACTGGGCTCCATGCTGCTCCATGGGCAATTAAAACGTGAGCATCACCACTGCTGGCACCCTGGGCAGGCAGGAGGCCTGAGTCCTGCTGGCATTTTTATATGATAAATTAGAGCTGGTGCTTTGATTTTGCTCTCTTTCCTCCACCTTCCCCTCCAGATCTTAAAATCAGCCTGTTCAGGGACTCCCCAGTAGAGAGGAGGGTGACAGTGGTGGTGCTGCTCCTGCAGACAGGGATATGGGTGGGAGGGTGCTGAGATCCATCACTGGATCCCTTTCCAGGTGACTTGAGCTGCTGTGAGAGTTTTCCATGTCTAGTGTAGTTCTTCCAGTCCCAGTTTTCTGCCCTACTTGCTGTGGTGGCCAGACAGGAGCTGTGGGTGTCAGCAGGTGGGGAGAGCCATTGCCCAGGGTGCTGCTGTCCCATGTCACCTGGCCCAGGGGATGGGCAAGGCTTTGTCCCCTCTTGCTGCCTGTGCTCAGGGACTGCCCAGAGGAGGGAGGGGTTGGTGGGGGAGTGATGGTGGTACTGCTGCTGCTGCTCCTGCTCCTGCAGACAGGGGTGTGGGTGGGAGGATGCTGAGATCCATCACTGGATCCCTTTCCAGGTGACTTGAGCTGCTGTGGGAGTTGTCCATGGAGAGTAGATGGAGCTGTTGGTCAGTGAGGAGAATATAAAAGATTTGGGGGGATATTTGAGTGTGATACCCTAAGCCATCTGTGGTCCACTCAAGGGTTGGAGTGGTTTCTGAGTTGCAGGAGTTGTCTTAGCACCCTACCTGGTGTGCTGGGCTGGTGACAAGCCCTTTGTGTGTAGCCATGGGGTGCTAAACACAGCACTTGGGACATTGGACAAAGAACTGCCCAATGCTGAGTGAAGGAACAGAATCACAGAATATCAAGGACTGGAAGGGACCTCAAGAGATCATCTCTTGTCCAATCCCTCTGCCAGAGCAGGAGCCTCCACAGGAAGGTCAGAACAGCACTAAAAAACCCTTCAGCGAAACCATGGTTAGGTTCCTCACACAAAACTGACCCTTTGTCTTTGTCCTTTTGTCTCTGTCCCCAGGCTGAGCATCACCTGTGACAGCACCGAGTACGAGATGAACCATCTTTACCCCGCAGTGGCTGAGAAGGTCCATGAGTGCTACCTCCAGAAGGAGCCGCTGCTCTTCAGCTGTGCCGGCTACAACACCAAGTACCGCCGGCTCTGCCCCTGCCGTGACTACCGCCAGGGACAAGTGGCTCTGTGCAGGGACTGCTTGTGACTCGCTGTCCCCACCTCCCTCTTTGCCACACACAACCCGTGGCTTTTCCTCAAAGCTTCTGCAATAGCCCAGGGAGGTGGGACTGGTCCCCCCTGGAGGGTTGAGCCCAGGGGGTGTCAGACTCTGGGGGTTGTTTTGCTCCACCCGTCAACTGTGAATGACCATGTCCTCACCTTTGCTTTCAGTTTCTTCTCCAGGAGCATCATCCCACCACATCCAAACCCACCTGGACTTGGTGGCACTGGGACGGGATGGTGGGGAGGGGGGGGGACTGGGGACACCTTTCTCCTCCTCTGGCAAGTGGACAAGCCACCAGCAGACTGCAGTTTCAGGGTTTTCATCCTCTTCAGGCATCTTAGGTTGGTTTATTTATTGATTTTTATTATTTTTTTTTAACCCTTCCCCCTAACAAGTGGTGAATTAA
>VZTY01027461.1:39719-69073 GCA_013400935.1 Turnix velox
TTCCTTCCTCTCTTTAAAAAGACTTCCCAAAATAAACTCAAGCATTTAATCTCCTGGCCCCTTCCCTCATCCCTCCTTCTCTTGGGTAAAGTCAGAGCCATAAAGAAAGCTGGCAAATTGAAAACCTGTCTTCAAACATACCCGGTGAAAAGAGCAGTGAAACCTTTTACTTTATTTTTTTAGTTTCCTTTCTCATTTTTCTGGTAGAAAGGACTCAGAGGGTGGTGTGTATGAACCCCCGTCCTCCCTGTCCCCTTCAAAGCTCTGGGCTGAGTTTTCTTATCAGCTGAAGCAGTGATGTCCAGTTACACTCATTGTGGCTCGTTAGCTGGAAGCCATTAAAACTCTGGATCCGTATTTTCTCAGGAGAGATAGGACCTGGCCATTCAATACTTTTCCTCAGGCAGGAAGAGAAATACCAGGAACCATCCACTAAACAAGAGCAAAACTGCTGAGGATGTAGCTTCTCCTGCCAGCACCTATGGGCAGCATCAGAACTGAGCCAGGATGCAGCCCTCAGCATCCAGATCCTCTGGAAAAGGAGAAAAAAAAAAAGGCTGGGAGGATGAGGAGAGGGAGGAGTGTTTCAGAGAGGATTTAGCTGCTTCTTCAGGGCTTTGCCATCAGCCAGGGTCAGTGGGTCCAGGTGCCAGTGCAAAGGGAATCAAAGGGGGAAAAAAATTAATAATATGGCTGTTTGCACAAGTATCCCAAACACAGAGGCTGGGTTTGGAAAACTGGAATCAAAAAGGACTGGAAGCCTCTCTCTACCCCATGTCTTGGAAGGTTCCCACCACATAAAATGGTTTGGGTTGGAAGGGACCTTCAAGATCACCTAGTTCCAACCCCCTGCCATGGGCAGGGACACCTCCCACCACACCAGGTTGCCCAGTGCCCCATCCAGCCTGGCCTTAAACACCTCCAGGGATTGAGGGGGCATCCACAACTTCTTTGGTCAACCTGTTCCAGGGTCTCACCAGCTCCCAGTAGACACCAGTTAGAAACAGGAGGGAGTTTTAATTGTAACAGCAGCAACCAGAACGAATCAGCTTTTTCTATAAATATAAACCAGAAAACAGGAAATAACGATCTGCCCTAATTTAGTTCCTTTCATGTAAGGATTCAAAGCATCTGACAGCATCTTTAAGAAAGGAGAGAAGACTTTGCAACCTGCCCAGTGAGGCTGTTGGTTCAGGGGAGGGTGTGTGGCTTCTTGCTGAATGCTGTGTTTCAATCCCCCACTCACCAGCCCCAAATCCCTCACAAATTACCCCAATTTCCATGTCACTGACACCAGGGTTCCTGAGTCAGCCTGGGAAGGGCTGATGTTCTTGCAGCTTGCACAGCTGGCTCAGTGCCATGGAGCGTGGAGGATTTGTTTATTTCTTCAATTAATTGAATTAATTAATTTTCAGGAGAGTGGTGAGAAAAATAACTGGGAGTGCCAGCAGCTGGGGCTGGCTGTGGGGCTGTGGTGGGAGAGGGGCCATGATCCTCATGTGTGGCTCAGGGGCTCAGGGTGAGTTTGGGGGCAGACCTGGATTATGGAATCCCAGAAGGGTTCCATGAGAAGAGACCTTTAAAGATCATCTCATTCCAACCCTCCCTCCTCCCCCACCATGAGCAGGGACATCTTCAACTAGATCAGGTTGCTCTAAGCCCCATCCAACCTGGACTAGAATCCTGCATCCACCACCTCTCTGGGCAACCTGGGACAGTGTCTCTCACTGCTCAGAGTGAAAAATTTCTTCTTTATATCTAATCTGAATTTCCTCTCTTTCAGTTCAAAGCCATTACTCCTTTTCTAATCACTGCAGGTCCTACTAAAAAGTCCCTTCCCAGCTTTCCTGGAGCCCCATGAGGGACTGGAAAAGACTTTAAGGTCTCTCTGAAGTCTTATCTTCTCCAGCCTGAACAACTCCAACTCTCTCAGCCCTCCCTTACAGCAGAGGGGCTCCTCTGTAGCTTTCTCTGGACCCACCAGAACAGGTCCATCAGCCCTGAAAGAACTACAGCAAAGATGTTCCTCAGCCACCACTGTCCCCAGGCTCTTGCCACATTAATGTCCCTCTGCAAAAGCTCGTGCAGCTGAGCCACTTTGGTTTCTGTTCCCAAATCCTTCCATCTCTCCAGTGAAAGTGAAAGGAAGAGCAAAGACTGGGAGCCAAAGTGGATCTCCACTGGCTGTTACTGGTGCTAGCAGTGCCACCACTACATTATAATGCAGAATTGACCAGCCCTCTGCCCTGCCAGCTGTGGCCAGCTGTGGCAAGACTGGGACTGGACTTGGGAGCGAGAGGTTTGCAAGAAAAACCTGGGAGGCAACAGATTTCCACACTTAATTAACTCAACAAATTAATCCCAATTAGAGGCAGTAATTGGGATTATAGTGATTAATCATCTTTCCCCCCCAAGCAACAACAGCACTGGCTGCCTTAACTATATTGTAAAAGCAGAAGGTGCAGAGTTTTGTGTCCCTCCCCTCATCACCAGAGCTGCTACCACCTCTGCCTGGCTCCTGTCCCCTTGATGTGCTGCTCCCTGGGGTGGGTGATGGATGGGGGGATGGCACTGCTAGACCCATTGACCCCCTCATGTGACTTTTAGGGCACGATGCTTTGGATGGCATCAGCTGAGAATGTGGCTGCTCGTGCTCTTGCTTGAGCAAAGACTAAACTGAGGAAGATTTAATTGGCTTTTCTTTTTTTTTTTTTTTTGTTTCCCTTTCCCTTCTCCACTGCTGTTTTATGCTAAAATGAGCCTGAATGAGAACATCTGCTTGTTCTTCTCTTTTTTGAGCACATTAATTAAGCAGTGTCCTCCCTTGATGGGTTCATCTTGGTGGGCATGCAGAGCAGTCCTTTCCTCTTGAGCTGCTCTTCAGCTCCTTTGTTAACCCAAGAGATCCATGGGCTGCAGATCTCTTGGATTCCTGTTGATAGATAAGGACTTAAGCCCTTATCCACTTCCAAACCCGCTCTTATCTCCCCTCCCCACTGAAGCCCACACAGCAAACCCCCCAACATCCTGCCCTTGAGAGCTCCCATGGCAGCAGGGCTTTGCTGTTACCTGGGGGAATTTGCTTTTGGGGCCACAGGGTGAGAATCATACCTGGCAACCACAAACCAACCCCTGGCTGCCTCCTGCTCCAGCACTGGGAAAGATGTTCCCACACTGGGAAACTTGCTGCTGGTGCTGGTTTGGCCTCAGGTCCCATCCATCCCTACAGAGGACTGGCTTGGGAGGGCTGGGAGGGGAGCTTTTGGTGAGGCTTCATCCCAAGAGCTGGCTTCCAAAGGAAATACTGAGTGCCCAATGCCCAGGACACATCAAAGCAGATTGGGCAAAGCTCTGTTAAATACCCCAGAGAGGATAAACTCACTGCAGCAATTCCCAGAATCATTGCTGACAGCACTGAACAGAAGAGAAAAATAGAGGATTTTGCTCCTTCTTACTTTGGGCTCAGCTTCAGCCAAAGCTGCTGGTCTCAGGGGTTGTCACCAGCGAGAGCTTGTTTTGGGGGCAAAGAAAAAGAGATGCTGATAGCATCCTCCTCCTCCTCCAACCACCCCACACGCAGCCGGTGCCTTCACACCTCCCCGCATCCATCGCCCCCGAGGGGCTCGGGCTGGTGTTGTAGATGCTATTTTTGTTGGGTGTTTTTGTTCTAAGTGCTGTTAAATGGGGAAAAAAAAAAAAGAAAAACTCAAGGACCCCACTGGTATTTTTAGACCTGTAGCAGTGACTAGCTTGAAATCCTCAACAGGACTGTAAAATGAAATTAATCTGCATCTGCCCTGCGTCATTCTCACAGAGCTCAGATCCTTCTCCTACCAGAGGGATAGTTTTGAGCCCGAGTTTATTTCAGTTTAAGAGAGTGACAGGTACCTGCCAGGATGGCCCAGCTACAGCCAAAAGCAGGAGAAAACCATAAGAGATGGGGGAAGAAGAAGGAAGAAAGTGATGTTGTCTCTTGTTTGGTTCACAGCAAGCTTGTGCCCCAACCCACACCTTAAGTACCCAGGTAGAGACTCTCTGTAGGGCTGTAGTGAGCTGTACAGGCTGCCCAAGCTACAACCAAAAGCAGGAGGAATCCATCGGAGATGGGGACAGAAGAAAGAAGAAAGTGATGTTGTCTCTTTTTGGGTTCACAGCAACCTTGTACTCCAACTCACAGCGCGGGTACCCACTTAGAGACTGTCTGTAAGGGTGTAGTGGGCTGTTCTGGCTGCCCCAGGCTGCTCCAGTTGCAGCCAGAAGCAGGGGGAGATCCATCAGGTATGGGGGCAAAGGTGTGGGGCAGAAGAAAGAAGAAAGTGATGCTGTCTCTTGTTGGATTCACAGCAAGCTTGTCCCCCATCCCACAGTTTGGTACCCAGGTAGAAACTAGGGGTTGCTTCAGGCTGCTACAGCCAAAAGCAGGAAACCATCAGGGATGAGGGAAAATGTGAGGGGAAGAAGAAAGAGGAAAGTGATGTTGTGTCTTGTTGGGTTCACAGCAAACTTGCCCCCCATCCCAGAGTTTGGGTAACCAGGAAGAGACTGTCTGTAAGGGTGTAGTGAGCTGTAGTGGCTGCCCCAGCTACAGCCAAAAGCAGGAGGAAACCATCAGGCATGAGGGCAAAGGTGGAGGGCAGAAGAAAGAGGAAAGTGATGTTGTCTTTTTTTGGGTTGACAGCAAGCTTGTCCCTCACCCCACAGCTTGGGTACCCAGGTAGAGACTCTCTGCAGGGTGTAGTGAGCTGTACAGGTTGCCCCAGGCTGCTACAGCCAAAAGCAGGAGGAAACCATCAGGGATGGGAGCAAAGGTGAGGGGCAGAAGAAAGAAGAAAGTGATGCTGTCTCTTGTTGGATTCACAGCAAGCTTGTCCCCCATCCCACAGCTTGGATACCCAGGTAGGGGCTGTCTGTAGGGCTGTAGTGAGCTGCACTGGGTATACTGGTTTGCTTGCAGGGCAGAGCTACCTGAGGGGAACAGGGAGATCTGCTGGGGACCCAAGGGGTAGTCTCAAGCTGGACAGGGAGAGCTGCTGTGGGAATCCCTGAGCAACATCCCATCACCCTGGATGGGGTGGGAGAAGTTCTTATTTCCATAGAGACAGATGCCATTATTGAAAATTGGCTGCCATGGAAACCAGTTTGGGAATCTGTGGGGGCCATCCCAGCTGGGCTGGTCCCTGTGTTGTGGGGATGGTGATGGTCCATGTGGCATGGGATGGTCAGATGCTCCAAAGCAGGGCTGAGCTCCAGCTGCATCACCCAAAATGAGTTACTCTATGGGCAAACTGGAATGACACAGCCCCAAAGTGGGGAAATGAGCAGCCCAGTCTGGAGTGGTGAGAGCTGGTAGGGAAAGAGCTGGTAGAAATTTCTGGGCTTTGGGCCACCCAGCCTATGATTTGCACAGGAACATTGAAGCAGCTGAAGGTGGAAACATGGCACAAGCCACATTTCCCAGTAGAAATTCCCATTAAAGGGAGGGAAAAGCAGGACTGGGATGAGGGGCTGTCAGGACAGGAGATGCTGCAGTGATGTGATGTGAATAGCATTTCCTCCCCACCCAGAACCAATAAAGCATCTCCTGTTTGGGTTTTGTGTTTGTTTTCCTTCCTAAAATAAGATTTTAGCAAAACAAGAGCACCCTCCCCACTCCTCCCCACCCTGGGCTGAGCCTCTCCTTTGCAAGACAGAACTGTCCTCAGTGGGGACAGAGGTAGCTTTCGTCACCCTCCTCATAGGCCATGCTGTCACCCAGCGGTGTCTCAAACATGCTGGGATGCTTCTATGCCCTTTCAGCTTTGCTCCTGGCACATCCCAGGCTGGTATGCGGGGGTGGTGACACCCTCAGCAGAGGAGAAACAGCTCTGCCTTTTCCCACCCTGTCCCCTCCCCACCTTGCCCCTGCACCCATCAGTATCTCCCTGCTGGCAGCAGGATGCTCCATGTGCTGGTGATGAGCATCTCACCACCACAAGCAGGTAATTCTCTAAGCCACCCCCTCAGGCTTTTTGCACACACAGAATTAGCCACCAACATTTCCAGCCATTTATTGTCTATCGGCTGTGGCACACCAGCCCTATACCCAGCTCCAGGAGGGCAGGAGGCCACCCCACATCCTCCCACCCCAGACATGCCCCAGCACTGTGAGTCCAGGGGAAGCTCTAGCTATGAATTTCAGGACTGAGTATGGGATGGAGTGATGGTGAAAGGATGAGGACACACAAAACTTGGTGGGGGTGAGTTAAGGATTTCTCACAGCTGTGATCCTAAAAACACCTTTCTGTCCTTGTCATCTATTTCCAGGAGTCCAGACACAGCAGCCTGGAGCCAGCCTGGTTCCCATCAAGCCCAACTGGTGGTTGCAGGGAGGGTGGGAGCAGCTTATAAGGAGGTGATTTGGGTGCTGCTGCTGCAGGTGGGGGCACTGGGTTGGTCCCAGAGCTTGGCTGGTGGAGGAGAGTTGGTTGAGCTTCAAGACTGGCTTGGTGACTTGATGTCCTCAGTCTTGTGTGGTGTTGGCAGTGACATGGGTGTTGATTTGGGGGTTCTCAGGGGTTTCCCTCCTCATCCTGAGTCTTAGGAGCCAGGCTGAGCTGTGAAGAGCTTGTGGCTGGGGGGGTTTGCTTTTCCTTTAACGGTTGACCCCCAAAATGTGCTCCCTGTGGTGGGAGAAGGGAATGGAGCAACCATTCCTCCCCCCTACTGCTTGGCTTCCCCTCAGCCAGGGCTGAGACTGCTCTCACACCAACTGCAACCTCAGGATGCCCTTTAATTTTTAATGCTTCAATAAAACAGTAATTACAAACACTGCAGTTGGAGTTTTTAAGCAGAAAGTATTAACTTCGCGGGGTTTAATTATTCAACAGAAATTAATGAAAGTGAGGCTGGAGCCTGCTGGTTTGCCTTTCCCTCCTGCAGGGAGGAGGGCTGGGCTGGGGGGTGAAGCCCATCTCTGGTATCTCAGGGCTACCCAGATGCTGGTAGCACCCGGGGCAGAGGCTCAGTGGTGGGGGACACCAATATGCTGGGCTGGGTAAGGATGAGGTAAGCTGATGCCCCAGCTGATGACCCCAATGAGATACACGTGGTCCTCCTGCATGCAGACCAGGACCCTAAAGTCACCCTGCAAGAGAACAGCAGATTAGGAACAACCTCCTTGCCTGATTGGCTTTGGATTGTTTTTTCCCTCTAAAGGCTTTAGTATGTTGTGGGGAAAGAAATACTCCCCCAGAACACACTCACAATGGAGAGCTCTTGGGGCCAACTCTTTCACACCATCCCCTTTCATGTTCCAAACCCCCCCAGTGCTCCTCTTGTGCAGAGAGAGACCCAAAAAGAGCTACCTAGCAATAAAGCTACAACTTCTTTATGTTTTAAGCAAAACATTGATTAGAGCAAAGAGAGAAACTGAGCTATAAAGATCCAGGGTGTTTTATACCACTGTATGTGAATAAAGTAAAGCTGTTACAGCCTAGTGGGATGACCCTGCCCACGGCAGGGGGGAGGAACTAGATGATCTTTCAGGTCTCCTCCAGCTCAAACCATTCTGTAATTCTGTGAGGAGAGGTCCAGGAGACCCCCCATAAATGGCTAATTCTTTGCTACCCACAGGATTCCTGGCCAAGGAG
This sequence comes from Turnix velox, assembly GCA_013400935.1. Classification (NCBI taxonomy): domain Eukaryota; kingdom Metazoa; phylum Chordata; class Aves; order Charadriiformes; family Turnicidae; genus Turnix; species Turnix velox. The sequence goes on from VZTY01027461.1 coordinate 47,348, forward strand.
GTGCAGGATCCTGGCCATGGGACACAGCTCTCTCTGGAAGGTCAGTCATTCCTATGATTTTAATGAATACTGTGGGATGTTGAGCACCAACCAGAATGGGGAAACTGAGGCAGGTGCAACCCCAGGAGGCTGTGTGACCTGTGTCTGCTCCCCTCTGCCCCCCACCCACTGTCTGCATCCATCCCCTTCCTGGGAGGGGACTCAAGAGCTCCAAATCTTTGTTTCCTGGGGCATTTTGCAGCTCTAATTGTTCTGAGGTCCCTGGGAAGGTTTCGGGCTTGCTTTTAATTACTCTGCTCCAGCTCGATGTAGTTCAAAATCACCTTTTCTAGGGAATGGGTCTTTTGAGACCAAGAGAGCTCCCAGGACTGATTAAATACAGCAAAACTGTCGGTGTCTCAGCAAGTCTTGTGCTCTGGGGATGCCTTTTGCTGGACTCTCACCCTGTGTGGGGCTGGGAGAGCCTTCATGGAGTGGGGCTAGAGGTGGGGAAACAGGGATCATATATTCCCTTCCAGGTGTAAGTGCTGGAGCTCAGGAGAGCATTGTGCTAACTTGGCACATTTGGAAGTTCTCAACCTTGTGGCATCTACATCTCAGACCTCATCCTCCTCCCAGATCCACAAAGCTCTAATATAGAATAATAGAATCATAGAATGGTTTGGGTTGGAAGGGACATTCAAGATCATCCAGTTCCAACCCCCCTGCCACGGGCAGGGACACCTCCCACTACACCAGGTTGCTCAGTGCCTCATCCAGCCTGGCCTTAAACACCTCCAGGGAAAAAAGGGGTATCCACAGCCTCTCCGGGCAACCTCTTCCAGTGTTTCACTACCCTCACCCTAAAGAACTTCTTTCTTATATCTACCATGAATCTCCCCTCTTCCAATTTACATCCATTATTTCTAGTCCTTCAGCAACTGGCATTGTGTAAGGCCCTGAGGAACCATGTCTTCTGGTTGTTGTGATTAATCATTGACTGTCATAACTTCATTCATAAGAAAACATTCCTGAGAGCTGTCTGCAGCCCAGACACAACCAGGGCTCCTGGTGAAGTGGAAATGACCGTTTGTCAGGGCAAGGGCTGGTGGGGAGCAGGGTGGAGATGATGGTTCTGCTGATGAGGTGATGGGGAGGGAATGGGGCCTCATTTGCAAGGGAAATGAAATTATAACTCACTCCATGGCAGCTCTCATGCTGTGGAGGCTGATGAGCTGTGCCAGGAGGGTGCTGGAACCCTGGGAGCACCCAGCACCCCTCCCTGCAGGTCCTCCAGAGAGTCTGGGGATGATGTGCTGCCCATGGGGTGGGCTTGTTCATCCTTCATCTCCCCTCTGCTTGTCAAAGCCTTGTCTTGTGCCCTTTGGACTGTGTTTTGGGGAGGTCAGAGCAGTGAGTGTTGGTTGCTTTTGACCTAGGAGTGATGGGTGAGGAGAACTGATGGCACTGATGAGGGCAAGATCGTCACTGAAGAGGGTTAATCCTAAGGTAGTGGGACCCAAGGTGTTCACGCTGTGATGCAGATCTTCCCTATACTCATGCACCAGATGGGTCTCATCACATATGGGAAAGCAGTTTTGACTCACCAGCCTGGGATGGGAAGATGAGGGAGGGGTCCTTGTGCTTGCTGTTGGACAATGAGTCTATCTCCTGGGGCTACAGCCCGTGTGAAGGATGGGGTCTCCATCTCTGCACTGGGGATCCTCTTCTATTATGTGAATATTTTCTCATTCCCATCCCACAAACAGGGCATCAGTGGGCTCAGGAGGGAAAGGCAAGTCCCTGATCTCTGGTCCTCAGACTTGAAAAATAAAGAAATTGTCGATAAATATGGAAAGGAGGATGGACCCAGGCTCTTCTCAGTGACCTCCAATGATAGGACAAGGGGCAATGGGTGCAAGCTGGAACACAGGAGGCTCCACAGAAATAGGTGAAGAAACTTTGTCAGGGTGAGGGGAGAGAAGAGTGTCCCAGGCTGCCCAGAGAGGGTGTGGGGTCTCCTTCTCTGGAGACATTCAAACCCCACCTTGATGCATTCCTGCTTGACCTGATCTGGGTGTTCCTGCTCCAGCAGGGCGACTGGAATAGATAATCTCTCCAGATCCCATCAAATCCCTGATATTCTGTGATTCTGAAAAATAAGAAGCATGAGAGTGAGACAGGGAGTGATTTAAGTCATTCTCTTAATGATTTGTGGCAGCTCTGGTCTGGGTGAGAGACCCAACCAGCTCTGCAGGGAGAGGACACAGAGCTCTGTCACCAATCAGTCAGGGCCTTCTTATTTGGGTCTTAACTTTGATTTAACTTCAGCAGATGATAAAGACAAAAATTCATTCTGAGGCCCTTAATTCAGAAGGGGGTGAAAAAAAAAAAGAAAAAAAGTCAAAATGAGGTAGTTTGAAGTTGTCAAAATGATTTTCCACTCCTTCAAAATAAGCTCACACCGACCCAGATTTTACAAGGCAATCTCTGGCTTTCAAAGAGCTGCCTGTCTGTGCAGAGGATGAGTCTGTAAAGTTTATATTATTTTTACTCCCTTTGCTGGTTTTATGAAACCTGTGCCTTGTTTTGCTCCTGTGGGATTTGCCAGGGCACGTGTCTAGGCTGATAAAGAAAGGCTGCCCAGATGCCACGAGTAAAGGGCAAGATGGTAGAGAGGGATGGAGCTGAACAATAGGATCAGGGGCTGCCAAAAGCCTGGCAGGTCTGTGTGAAAGGAGATCTCCTTCTGCTCCAGGGGTGTTTGGACATGCTGCCAGCCCTCAGCAGCATGGGGAGGGGTATTTTTAGAGTTGGGGGAGGAAAATTGAGCTGTTGGAGCGGGTCCAGAGGAGGCCACAAAGATGATGAGAGGACTGGAGCACCTCTCTGCTGAGGACAGGCTGAAGGAGTTGGGTTGTTGAGCCTGGAGAAGAGAAGGGTCAGGGGAGACATCAGAGGAGCTTCTCAATACCTGAAGGGAGCTACAGAAAGTCTGGGGTAGGACTTTTTAATAGGGTCCAGGATGGCAGAACTAGGAGTAATGGATGCAAATTGAAAGAGGGGAGATTCAGGCTGGAGAGAAGAAAGAAGTTCTTTCCTGTGAGGGTGGTGAGACACTGGAAGAGGTTGCCCAGAGAGGCTGTTGATGCCCCCTCAATCCCTGGAGGTGTTTAAGGCCAGGCTGGATGAGACACTGAGCAACCTGGTGTAGTGGGAGGTGTCTCTGCCCATGGCAGGGGAGTTGGAACTAGATGACCATTCTGTGATCCAGGCACCAATCCACAGCTGGACCCACTCTTAGAGAACCCTGAGATGCTGATTCAGGGTGACATTGTTAAAAGATGGGGGCATTTTGAGGGTCTTATTCATGAACTCTGGCACTTTTTCTGTAAGATGCTGTGGTATCTACCCACCAAAGGAAGAAACTTGTAGCTGTCCCTATGGAAAGGCTGAGGAGGTGGAAGAGCAGGGAGAAGATCTCTGCAAAAGCCTTTAAATTCCTGGTCCTGCTTCCAAATGGTTTCTTGGGAAGGGGCTGTGCTGCTTCTGCAGAGGTGCAGCCATGCATGCAGGTGGTTTGAGGGACAGTAAAAGGGAATTGAGAGCATCGTTGGAGCCAAATTGGATGTTGCAGGTGTCTTTAAGGATGTAATGACTTAAACTCCGAGCTCATTTGTTATGGACATATGCACTTTATTTGATGCTCTCTGGCTAAATGGCCCAGTTTGACCTGACACCATGAAGCCTGTGGGCACATAGTGAAAAAAGCATTAGCTCTAAGGGTTTAATTGATTTCAGGGAGGACATTGGATGCATCTTGGAGCCTGCAGTGACACCGAGCTTGATGCTGATGCCAACCCCAGCACTGGCTCCCCCAGCAGGAGATGGAGCTCAGGAGCTTGTATTTTAATGCCTTTAGCAAAAAAAAAAATGGATGGATATTGGCAAGGGAGGCTGCTGTAGGTAGCTTGCAAAGCAGGCAACTGCCTTCCAGAAATGAGGAGGTGGGGGAGAAGAGGAAAAATAAACCAAATGAAAGCAGGGGCTCTGCCAAAAATGCCTTCTATTTATGCCTTCACAAGGTCAACGATAATCCCCACAGCTACAAGCACATAAAAATTGATTCTTTCCTGAAGAGATTGATGGCTCCCTGGTCAGGGCATTTTCCCTGATCCTGTTGCCCTCTGGACATTGCTGAAATTTATGGAGAAGGCTCGTGTCTTTCTCTGTAGAGGTGTAAATAGCTTCTCAAAAAAAAAAGAGTAAATGCTTTTGATTCAGACCTGGGGTGGTGGGAAGCTGCTGTAAATAAGAAAAAGGCTTCTCCCAGCTGCTGGGCTGAGCTTGTAGAATCACAGAATGGTTTGGGTTGGAAGGGACCTTAAAGATCATTCAGTTCCAACCCCCTGCCATGGGCAGGGACACCTCCCACCACACCAGGTTGCTCAGTGCCTCATCCAGCCTGGCCTCAAACACCTCCAGGGATTGAGGGGGCATCCACAGCCTCTCTGGGCAACCTCTTCCAGTGTCTCACCACCCTCACAGCAAAGAACTTCTTTCTTCTCTCCAGCCTAAATCTCCCCTCTCCCAATTTGCATCCATTACTCCCAGTCCTGCCATCACATATCCTATTAAAAAGTCCTACCCCAGCCTTTCTGGAGCCCCCTTCCTTCAGGTATTGAGAATCTACTCTGAGGTGCCCCCTGAGCCTTCTCTTCTCCAGGCTGAACAACCCCAACTCTTTCAGCCTGTCCTCAGCAGAGAGGTGCTCCATCCCTCTCATCATCTTCATGACCCTCCTCTGGACCTGCTCCAACAGCTCAATGTCCTTTTTCTGGGGGCTCCAGAACTGGACACAGTAACTCCAGGTGAGCAGTGTTTCCTTTCTGTCCTTTGGGAGTCTCAAACTTTATCCTGCCCTATCCCTTGGCTTGAGGTGATGCTCACCCCTCAGCACTCCCACCTCCAAGAAGGAATATCCCACTGGGGAGAAGCAGGGTGGTATGATGCAGATCCATGAGGTTGAAGGCTCTTATAGCTTGTCCTAATGTTGTTACAGGAGGGAAGAAGGGATGAGCATTTCTAAATACTCCAGCTCGTCACCAACAGTTCCCAAACCAGCTCATCACACAGCTCAAGTGCTGGCTGGAAATCTCTCTTGACTTTTTATTTCTATAAAAAGATATCCACCTTTAAATTCCCAGCATTTGAAACCACTCTGTTTTCCACAAGTGGCAGGAAGCTGCCAAACATAGCCCATTTATTTTTCACAGCTTCATCCCTGCAGCTATTAAATCCTGGGCACTATTGAATTCCTGAGAATTTTTCCAGGCAGAATCACACAGACACAGAATCACAGAATGTCAGGGATTGGAAGGGACCTGGAGAGATCATCCAGTCCCATCCTTCTGCTGGAGCAGCAACACCCAGATCAGGTCCCACAGGAAGGTGTCCAGGTGGGGTTTGAATGTCTCCAGAGAAGGAGACCCCACACCCTCTCTGTGCAGCCTGGGACACTCTTCTCTCACCCTCACCCTGACAAAGATTTTTCTTCTATTTCTGTGGAACCTCCTGTGTTCCTGCTTGCATCCATTGCCCCTCGTCCTATCATTGGAGGTCACCAAGAAGAGCCTGGCTCTATCCTCCTGACACTCACCCTTCCCATATTTGCAGACATGACTGAGGTCACCCCTCAGTCTCCTCTTCTCCAAGCTAAAGAGCCCCAGCTCCCTCAGCCTTTCCTCACAAGGGAGATGGTCTCCGTGTCTCTGTGCTGGACTCTCTCCAGCAGTTCCCCTGTCCTTCTTCAGCTGAGAGAGAGCCCCACAACTGGACACATTAATCCAGCTATGGTCTCACCAGGGCAGAGTAGAGGGGGAGGAGAACCTCAGGGGCAGTAATAGTTCTTGTGCACAGGCAGCAAACACCAGCCCTTGCATCCCAGTAAGACTTTTGTGCTCTTTGTGTTTCCCTTCCGTTTAATAAGCAGCTTTTCCTGTGCTCAGAAGGCACTTCTGCCAGTCCTGCTGCATCCCTCCACCCTCTGAATGCCCTGTGTGAAGTGCTGTGGTACAAAGGGATCTGGGCACTGTGGAGGCAGAGTGTTTGGGAGGTCAGGGAGGGGTGGGCTGGCACAGAGAATTGATGCTGGGCTTTTTAACAACCACGTGTACATTGAACAAAGCTTTTTAAAAGCCTTGTAGACAGCAGTGACCTCACTCCTTGTGATGTGCTGAGGTTTATCCTGCCAGAAATAGGTACATGTAGAAGTGCTGCATGCCATGCTTGTGTCCATCCTCTCTGTGTCAGTGGTAGTTTCCAAACTGCAGTGTGATTTTGGCTTGTGACACCAGCAAAGCTGATCTGTAATGGGGACATATAATCCATCATCCTGCCAATTCTGCCTTCCCAATGACTCTGTCATGTCCAGGGAGGGCAGAGAAACCTGGTGCATCTCCATTTCTGGTGTTCTGGTGTTTCTGCTGCCTCCAGACATCCCCTGGTGCTGCTGGAAAGAGAGGTGGTGGTAAAGGGATGGAGAAGCCAGTAAGGCCAGAATCATAGAATGGTTTGGGTTGGTGGAAGGGACCTTAAAGATCATCTAGTTCCTACCCCTCTGCCATGGGTATGGACACCTCCCACTACACCAGGTTGCTCAATGCCTCATCCACATCCATAACCTGGGCAGCCTGTTCCAGTGTCTCACCACCCTCACACTAAGTAGGAGGAGGAACCCAAGGCTGCTCAGAAAGGAGGAGAGGTGCAGCCAGGAGAGATGAGGAATTAATTTACCTGGGCACAGGCAGGTATTCCATGTATAGAAATATAGGTGGGAATCATCAGTGCTGCTTTGATGCAGGTTCTTGTCAGTGCTGGAGTGATGACAGCTCGGTGCTGGCTCTCTGGGTCTGATCATCTGGAGATCTGTCTTGGGTGGGAGCAGACAGATGATGTCACTTCCCACAAACCCTCCAAATGCGCTTTGAGGCAGAGGGAAGAAAGGTGATTGGATGAATCCCTCCCTTGACCCAAATTTTGGCCTCTGTGAGGGCTGTGCAACTCCACTTGCTCTGCCACTTGCATGCAAGCACCTCCTTGGAGGCTGTTGCCTTTTTGGAAGCTGCTGTAAGGTTTGTTGTCTCTTTCCCTTTTGTGGAGCATCCCCCACGATCAGGCCAGTCCTGCACTGCCTGTTTGCTTCGCCTCTTTGGTCCCTGGTTTGGGACCTGCTGAGAAGCACAAACCAGGACTAAGAAGCCAGGGGAATGTTACTGAGCCTCAGCCAAGGCTGAACATTACAACAGAGCAAGTTTTCATCCCCTGGTAACCTCCCAGTGGCAGTAACACCCCCCTTCTGCTGCCCAGCAGCAATCCCACACAAACCCTTTGGTATAAAGCCACTTCCCAGTGGGGTTTTGATCAATGTTGGATAGAATCATAGAATGGTTTAAGTTGGAAGGGACCTTAAAGATCATCTAGTTCCACCCCCCCCGCCATGGGCAGGGACACCTCCCACCACACCAAGTCGCTCAGCACCTCAGCAGCTCCCAATCCCAGGCTGAGCTACAAAGAGGAAGCTCCAGGAGCCCCCAAGGGTAACTCAGCTCCAAACCTACCCAACAACTGCCCCTTTGCAGCCAAGCACCAGGCAGGAGCCTGGTTGTGCCATTCCCAATGTCAGTATCCTCCTTTTTATTGTGACTTATAGGTCCCCTTTTTTCTCCCCCAAAAAATAATCCCAGTGAATTTTAGCCTATAATCCAAACAAAAATAGATTGTCATCCAAAAAAATCAAAAGTAGGGATGAAGTTGGTGATGTCTGCTCTGGTTCCCAGTGCATCCCAGCATCAACTTCTCCCATTCTTTTTCATCTGCCTTCAGAAGGAAGCTCTTTTTCTCATCTGCCTTCAGGGGGAAGAGGTGACAAATGTGACTCTGTGCTTCCCTGCCAGGCCTGAAAACTGCCCCTTGGCCCCAATTTAACTTCCTCCCTCTTCCTCAAAAGTGGGTAAACAAAAAAACCTATTTTCTCCTTCACTTCTAGCTCCATCTCCCTGGGCTCTGGGTGCCAGATGGCAGCAAGAGAAGGCTTTTCTGCTCGTGTTCCCTGACATTGTGCCACATTACCTGGCTGCAGAGGGAGGAGAAGCCATTCCCCATCCATCTCTGCTCTGCTTTGTGCTGTCTGTGGCAGGGACCCTCAGGGCTCAGCTCGAGGTGCTGCTGAAATGAGCAGCATCCTTTGGGCATGTAAGAAATCTGAAGGCAGGAGCCATCAGATTAGAATGATGGAATCACAGATCTGGAAGGGACCTTCCGAGACCATCTAGTCCCACCCCCTGCAGTGAGCAGGGACAGAGGCTCAGAGCCTCATCCAGCCTGGCCTTGGATGTCTCCAAGAACGGAACCTGAAGAAAAGAAGACTCAGGGGGGACCTCATACTGACTTATGAATACCTGAAAGAAGGAACTATAGAAAGGCTGGGGTAGGACTTTTAATAGCAATTGTGATGGAAGGACTAGGAGTAATGGATGCAAATTGGAAGAGCGGAGATTCAGGCTGGAGAGAAGAAAGAAGTTCTTCCCTGTGAGGGTGGTGAGACACTGGAAGAGGTTGCCCAGAGAGGCTGTGGATGCTCCCTCAGTCCCTGGAGGTGTTTAAGGCCAGTCTGGATGAGGTACTGAGCAGCCTGGTGCGATGGGAAGTGTCCCTGCCCATGGCAGGGGGGTTGGAACTGCATGATCTTTAAGGTCCCTTCCAACCCAAACCTTTCAATGATTCTATGGGTCCTCCACCACCTCTCCAGGCAACCTGGCCTAGTCTCTCACCATCCTCATGGGGAATAACTTCTTCCCAATATCTCATCTAATCCTATCCTGCTCTAGTTTCAAACCACTACCCCTCGTCCTGTGTCTCCATGCTCTGGCAAACAGCCCCTTCCCAACTTTCTGAAGACCCTTCAGGCACTGGGAGGCCCCTGGGAGGTCTCCCTGTAGTTTTCTCTTCTCCATTAGAGGCAATAAGGAGTGAGCAAACGTGTGGCACATCCCCTGCAGCACAGCCAGGATGCTTCTCTGCTCCTTTTCAACCCCTTTCACTTATTTATTGGTGACTTTTTAGGGGTGTTAAAAGCAGCCTGGCCTTGGGAAGACATGGCTTTTATAGGTGGCTTTAAGTTATCTACTAGAGGAGCCCTAATATGAATGTCTGCTGCCTGCAAATGCCCTCTTTTCATTTCCTCCGAGGCTGTTGCAGCCTCAGGGAGTTTTGCTTGGCCTGAAAAAGCTCAGCCTGAGCCAAAAAGTGGCAGCTTCTGCTCCCAACATCCCAACATCACTGGGGAAGGGGGCACACATAGACCCCCAGACAGAGACATGGGGTCAAGAATCATAATGAACACCCAGCACAGGAAAATCTGTTATTTCCAGAAGGAAATAAGCCAATTTCCCCCTTGGGTGAGGTCAGTTCCTGCTCTAGTTTCATTTACTTTAGTATTGAATGTTTGTTTTCCAACTGGGAAAGGGGGAGAAACATCCTGCTGAGGAAATACAGTGTACATCCTCGTGACAACTAATAGACATCACTTCCAGAGCCCAGTCCCTGCTTTGCAAGCAGTAGGGGAGATGGTCTCCACACTGCAGAAAGGATGGGAGGCTCTTCAACTCTCTCTTCCCAGTTTTTAATGAAACCTGGGATGCTACAGGAGATGAGGATGGTGCCTGTGGCTGCAGGCAAGGTGCTGCTCAGGCAACCCCAGGAAAATCCCCAGCCTGAGGGTAGGGAGACATCACAGGAAGGAAACCAAACTCATGCCTGTGTCTCAAAAGGAAGAGCAGAATCTGCCCCACTGATTTCCCAGGTGAGATCTCTACCAACGTTTAAAAAGGATAAATGAGATGACTTGGATGATTACCGACCTGTCAGCCCAACTGCAGTCCCAGACAACTGATGGAGCAGCTGATGTGGGGATTAGCAAAGAATTAAAGGAGAATAAAATCAGTGAATTAAAGTAAAGGCATTAAACCTGGACAGGCTGGAGAGTTGGGAGGGGGAAAATGCTTTGAAATGTAACAAGGGCAAGTGTAGGGTCCTACATATGGGCAAGAACAACCTCATGTATAGGCTGGGGACTGAGCTGTCAGAGAGCAGTGTAGGGGAGAGGGACCTGGGTGTCCCAGTGGACAGCAGGGTGACCATGAGCCAGCAATGTGCCCTTGTGGCCAAGAAGGCCAATGGCACCCTGGGGTGTATTAGAAAGGGAGTAGTCAGTAGGGGGAGAGAAGTTCTCCTCTCCCTCTGCTCTCCCCTGATGAGATCACATCTGGAGTGTTGTGTCCAGTTGTGGGGCCCTCTCTCAGTTGAAGAAGGACAGGGAACTGCTGGAGAGAGTCCAGCACAGAGACACAGACATGATGAAGGGATTGGAGCATCTTCCTTGTGAGGAAAGGCTGAAGGAGCTGGGTCTCTAGCTTGGAGAAGACAAGACTGAGGAGTGACCTCATTCATGTCTGCAAATAAAGAAAGGGTGAGTGTCAGGAGGATGGAGCCAGGCTCTTCTCAGTGACCTCCAATGATAGGACAAGGGGCAATGGGTGCAAGCTGGAACACAGGAGGTTCCACAGAAATAGGAGAAGAAACTTTGTCAAGGTGAGAGAAGAGTGTCCCAGGCTGCCCAGAGAGGGTGTGGAGTCTCCTTCTCTGGAGACATTCAAACCCCACCTGGACACCTTCCTGTGTGACCTGACCTGGGTGTTCCTGCTCCAGCAGGGGAATGGGACTAGATGATCTCTCCAGGTCCCTTCCAATTCCTGACGTTCTTTGATATTGTCTATCAACAGGTTAAAGGCAGTAGATTTTGCAAGAGCAGATTCTTGTCGTTGTCATCTCCTTGCCACCCCAGCTACAAAATCAAAGCACCTTCCATCACCCCAAGAGAGCTGTGTCCTCCTGATCACCCTTGGAGCCTGGACTACAGGGTCATCAGGGGAGGGACAACAGCAGGATGATGCATTTCTGCCCCCTTCCTTACAACTCTGTGTTTCTCCTCCATGTTCTTCTGGCTTCCTCCCAGCCAGGAAGGGGTGTCAGCATCTGAGCAGGATCTGTCCCCACACTGGCTGCAGAACTTGCCTCCTTTTCCAGTTGCCATAGGAACAGACGAAGGGCTCTAAAGCATCTCTGTGGGGTGCGTGTCTAGGTCATGCTGTGTAGCAGGCAACCATTTTATAGTGATAATAAATTCAGGGAATTGGGAATTTGGCTGGAGTAGCAGGCAGGAAAAGGACTTGAAAAGGCAGAATGGAGATAAATGAGCAAAAATAATTTTATGAAGAATGGCCGCACACGGTGCTAGACCCAACCAAAACCCTTTTCAGAGTTCAGGAGAAAAGGTCTGGGAACACAGATTGTAAGGAATGATTTGTCCCTGAAGCACCAAGATAGACAGGCAAAGGCAGCACCTGGAAGTGTTTAAGGTCTATAAGATTCAAAAAAAACTTCATTATCTTCAGCCCCCACTATGTCTAAATGTGAATTAACTGCTGGCCAAAGATTTACCATCCCTCCATTTGCATGACAGGAAGCACAGAGGTGCCAAGTCATCAGAGACAAGAGCTGGCCAAGCAGAGACAACCCTCTGAAGGTCATTGAAAATCTGCTGGAAGTGTCTGTAAAGAAGGATGGATGATGGTTTGGTTGAGCTTTGCAGATCTGTGCTGATGTGGAGACCCTGAGGGTCTCCCAAGGCAGAGGCATGGCTGGGGGTTCTGGAAGTTCCACTGGGGTCTTTGGGACCTTCTCCTGGGTCAGCTCATATTGATAGAAGGTTGCTTTCTGAGCTTTCACCTGCATGTTCAGCTCAATATAGAATCATGGTTTGGGTTGGAAGGGACCTTCAAGATCATCCAGTTCCAACACCCTGCCATGGGCAGGGACACCTCCCACCACACCAGGCTGCTCAGTGCCTTGTCCAGCCTGGCCTTAAACACCTCCAGGGATTGAGGGGGCATCCACAGCCTCTCTGGGCAATCTCTTCCACTGTCTCACCACCCTCATAGCAAAGAACATCTTCCTTATCTCCAGCCTAATTCTCCCCTCTTCCGATTTGCATCCATTACTCCTAGTTCTGCCATCCTGGACCCTATTCAAAAGTCCTCCCCCAGCCTTTCTGTAGCCCCCTTCCTTCAGGTATGAGAAGCTACTCTGTGGGCCCCCCTGAGTCTTCTCTTCTCCAGGCTGAACAACCCCAACTCCTTCAGCCTGTCCTCAGAAGGGAGGTTCTCCAGCCCTCTCATCATCTTTGTGACCTCCTCTGGACCTGCTCCAACAGCTCAATGTCCTATCCTGCATCTTGGTGTGGGGATGCTGAGGACATCAACCTAAAAGGCTTCTCAGGTGCCCCTTCATTCCCTGCCAGCTCTTCATGATGCGCAAGATCTTTTGTTGTCATTTTTCCCCCACCTGGTGAAGGAAAAGTAAGTTCTTTACTCAGACACTCTTTGCTGACAGAGACTGTCCCAGGGCAGCCTCTCTGTGATAACATCAGCTGTAACTAGTCCAGTTCCTATAGCAAGACAACAAGTGGGGAGGAGGTGGGGTGGGGGTTGGGGCAGGTCCCTGACTAGAGCTAGGACTCACAGCACGAGTGTCCTCACATGTCCTAACATTGGGGTGGGCTAAAAATGGGTGTTTTAGGGGCAATCTTTGTGTTTTCCCAGCCCCCAGAGCACTAGTGCAGGAGGCAGGGCTGAGGGTCCATGCTGTTTGCCCCAGCACTGCTCAGTGAAGCCCACCCAGATGTTCTCTTCCTCCTCCCCCCCAAACTGTACCCCATCTTTTCCCTAATTGTGCTGAGGTTCAAAACATGGTCTCAATGTGTCCTGTTGGCTTCAAGAAGCAGAATTACTTCTGCTAATTTAATCACCTCACTATGTCAAACAAGTTAGAGTTATTCTGGGAATGGCAAATAGGTGCCAATTTATACCCCTTGGCAACAAAAGGCCCACGCTCAGCCTTAGCATCTGGTTTTTGGAGAGATAGCCTTGAGTGGAGGCTTTTTAGGGTAGAGAAGGCTCATTCAGGATCTGGGACATCTGGTGCTGATGGTGCTTTGTACATGCTTTCCAAGCCATGGCTTGCTTTCAGCTTAAGCCTAGTTTGGTTTAACAAGGAGGTGGTTGGAAACTGGAAATTCCTGAGCTGGGAGGTGGCCAGAGCTTAAGACAGGCACCAAAAATAATGGCAGCTCCCAGAGTAACTTATAAATACCTGAAGGGGGCCTATAGAAAGGCTGGAGTAGGACTTTTTAATAGGGTCCAGGATGGCAGGACTAGGAGTAATGGATGCAAACTGGAAGAGGGGAGATTGAGGCTGGAGAGAAGAAGTTCTTTCCTGTGAGGATGGTGAGACACTGGAAGAGGTTGCCCAGAGAGGCTGTGGATGCCCCCTCAGTCCCTGGAGGTGTTTAAGGCCAGGCTGGATGAGGCACTGAGCAGGCTGGTGTAGTGGGAGGTGGCCCTGCCCATGGCAGGGGGGTTGGAACTAGATTATCTTTAAGGTCCCTTCCAGCACAAACCATTCTATGATTCTATTAATTCCAAAGCAGATGCTTTGGGGTGTCCCAGTCCTGGGGTGTTGCAGCTAGTGCCACCCCAGGGCTGGGACTTGGAAGCCTCCCACCCCTTTCAGGGGTCCTGCTGTCTGTTCCAGAGCACGCAAACACAGAGGGCACTCCCCACTGCTTGGATCCAAACCTTATCCTTGGGATAGGAATGGGATAGGAAAACTAGCATTTGCTACACCAGGTTTTTCTTTGCTCCAGAAAGCTTCTCCAGCTGCACAGAAAGCCTGCCTCTACTTTGAGGTCCCTTTCCTTCCCCGACATCCCCAGAGACTCCTCACTGAGCAGTGGAATAGAAAACGACAGATTATTGCTACATCTTGCCGAGCCTCTGTCTCTTTCATATGAAAGAAAGATGGGCTGCTTTGCTCAGCAGCGGGGGTGGCTTTGGAGAGAGTCAAAGCAGGAGATGCAGGAAAAAAATGTGGGTTTTTTCAGAGTATTTTCCCTAAATGCTGCTGTAGCCAGCAGGAAGCTGCACCACCATAGAATGGGTAGGGTTGGAAGGGACCTTCAAGATCATCCAGTTCCAACCCACCTGCCATAGGCAGAGACAACTCCCACCACACCAGGTTGCTCAGTGCCTCATCCAGCCTGGCCTTAAACACCTCCAGGGATTGAGGGGGCATCCACAGCCTCTCTGGGCAACCTCTTCCAGTGTCTCACCACCCTCACAGCAAAGAACTGCTTTCTTCTCTCCAGCCTAAATCTCCCCTCTTCCAATTTCCATCCATTACTTCTAGTCCTGCCATCCTGGACCCTATGAAAAATCCTCCCCCAGCCTTTCTGTAGCCCCTTCCTTCAGGTATTGAGAAGGTATTCTGTGGTCCCCCCTGAGCCTTCTCTTCTCCAGGCTGAACAACCCCAACTCCTTCAGCCTGTCCTCATAAGGGAGGTGCTCCAACCCTTTAATCATCTTTGTGGCTTCCTCTGGACCTGCTCCAACAGCTCAATGTCCTTCTTCTGTTGAGGGCTCAAGAACTGGACACAGTAACTCCAGTTGAGGTCTCACCAGAGCCAAGTAGAGGAGCAAAATCACATCTCATGACCTGCTGGTCTCACTTCTCTTGATGCAGACCAGGACTGGGTTAGCTCCTGGGATGCTCCTGGACTTGCTAAAATCCAAAATAACCTCGTCAGGCATGTATGTGGGGCTCTGCAAACACTGTGGTGGCAGCATGTCTGTTTTCCAGCAAGGTTGGATGTCCCACCAGTGTGGGACACTGCTGTGGGGCTGGCCAACAGCTGCTGCCCCTTCTCACCCCATCAGGCTGGTAGGATGCCAAACTGGGATGGTCCCTTCAACTCTTTCCTATAAAACCTGCCTGCCCTACCCAGGTAAAACTTGTGAGGGGGTGGATTTGATGGCTGCTGGGTGGTAGCATCTCACCTTCCACGCTATGGGCCATTGAGCATTTCCTGCACATCACAGAATGTGCCTAAAACTAAACATTAACCACCACAGCCCCGCTTCTCTAATCTCCCTGAGCTCTCTCCAGATCATCAGCTTCTTCTCTGGACTTGTGCATCCAGGAGCAACTGTGGATTCTGTCTTTGGTACTGTCTTTCCAAACATGTGGTGTTTGTTGGATCTGGGAAAGATTTAACAGCCCTGGGCAGCTCTTGCCATGTGTCATTTAGGGTTTTTTAACCCATGAGAGCTCAACAGCAGCCTGATAGCCTCCAGTGGGCTGAGACTTGGTGGATCCCCTGCCATGATCCCATCATTTCCCACCATATTCCACTGCATCCCTCAGCACAGAAGCCAGGGCTGGAAGAAGAATTAAAGCTGAAAACCTTGGAGATGATTTATTTCAGTGACCCATTTTAATAATGATCTAAAATCCCAAACCAGAAAGCTCTGTTTAAGTGACCAGCTTTAATCTTGTTTCTCATTTATACATTTTATTTACTTCTCTTAACTCAATTCTTCTTCATTGGGGACCACTAACCCACAGGCTTAATTCTTTTAGTGCTCCTTTCCTTGCTGCACAGAAGTAAACACTTTATGTGTGTGACATGACTTAAGCAATTATGCAGCCTAATGTATATTTCTAGAAATTCTTTGTGTTTGCATTTTT
Organism: Turnix velox; assembly: GCA_013400935.1. Lineage (NCBI taxonomy): Eukaryota > Metazoa > Chordata > Aves > Charadriiformes > Turnicidae > Turnix > Turnix velox. Next base: position 63,029 of record VZTY01027461.1, read on the forward strand.
ATTATGTTATAATAAAGGGAATGATGCATTTCTTTTTTATGAGATGATTATTAATTTTGGGCTCACACAGTCTATTCGGATGGAAATTGCTTTTCAATTTCAGATGCCCAAAAACCAATATAAAAAACCCCACTGTTTATTAGGTAAATAAAACCATTTAAAACGTGCCAGCTACAGATGGGAAAAGAAGCTTTTTCTAAGCATGCATTCGAAACTGCTCCCCTAAAGAGGACCTATCTGCAGTGAGGGAGCTGAGGGCTTTGTTCTCCATTTTCATATTGCTTAGGCTTTCATTCACAGGCAGGAAAAGGAAAATGAGCTCTTCTTTTTACTTTTCCTCTTCCCAGATTCCTCCGTTTTGCAATTACTAAATGAGTGGGAATATTAATACAGGGAAGTATTTGTTTCTCCTGTCCTTTCAGAGGGGAGCAATGAGGAAGGGGCTGGATCCAGCTTTGAAGGCTCCAGTGGGTTCAGAGCTTCTTTATAGAACCACAGAATATCAGGGATTGGAAGGGACCCCAAGAGATCATCTAGTCCAATCCCCCAGTGACAGCTCTGAGGGAAGCAGCACCTCCAAGGGCAATAACATCTTCTCAGAGGGTGAGGACATCACTTTAGAGGATGACAACATCTACAAGGGTTATACCACCACCAGACTCTCTGCTGCCCTTCACACAAATGCCCACAAGGACCTACCAGATCACCTTTCAAAGACCAAAGAGGGGCTTCGAGGAGTCCTACAAGTCATCTGGAAAACCAACTTCATGTTGTCTTTAGGTATGATAGTGGTTGAAACATTACAGAGCTGAGAGCAGCTACGCTCTGCTTAATGTTTTCGTATGAGCTACTTAAATTACAGAAGGTTAAGTCTCAACAATCCACTTCTCTGATTTTTTTTTTGGTAGAAAAGTGCACTTAAGGTAAAGAGAAGCCAGCCTGAGACAAGAAATGCTCCAAAATCAAAGGTGGAAACTCAACACATGGAGCTGGCAGGGTATGCTTCAACTCCTAATCTTTCCAGACACACAAATTATTATTAGCCTGGCTACAGCACTGAGTCCAGTCCATAACTTCTCTTTCTCCTTCCCAGGAAGGGGAATTTTTCCCCATTTGCAGGTAGGAGCTGACAGTAATTGGCTGCTGCTGCTGCGTTGGCTTTAACACCAGCACACAAAATTAAATGGCCTTCTGTGGTTATCAGCAGTTTTCTGCTCTCTGGGTCTGGCGTGGGTTGTATTATCTCGTGGAAAATAATTCCACAGATTGCACATCAGGAGAGACAGTGCCACCCTAATAAAAACGATGAATTATAGAATCATAGAATGGTCTGGGTTGGAAGGGACCTTAAAGATTATCCAGTTCCAACCCCCCTGCCATGGGCAGAGACAACTCTCACTACACCAGGCTGCTCAGTGCCTCATCCAGCCTGGCCTTAAACACCTCCAGGGATTGAGGGGGCATCCACAACCTCTTCCAGTGTCTCACCACCCTCACAGGGAAGAACTTCTTTCTTCTCTCCAGCCTGAATCTCCCCTCTTCCAATTTACATCCATTACTCCATCCTGGACCCAATTCAAAAGTCCTCCCCCAGCCTTTCTGTAGCCTCCTTCCTTCAGGTATTGAGAAAGTATTCTGTGGTCCCCCCTGAGCCTTCTCTTCTCCAGGCTGAACATCTTCAACTCCTTCAGCCTGTCCTCAGCAGGGAAGTTCTCCAGCCCTCTCATCATATTTGTAGCCTCCTCTGGACCTACTCCAGATCCTATTAAAAAGGATTATTAGCATCCTGCTAATAATTGTCCTCTCCTCTTTCTGGACAGGCCAGAGCAGTTTTCAGGGCACATCCTGTAACTTTGCTCCTAAAAGAGCAGAGGTACTGGAATGGAGCTCCCAGGGCTGTGGTCACATTGGGTAACTTGGCTGTGTAGGAATTCTTTGGTATTTCCAGAGAGTGCTCAGGGATGCCAGAGGGACCTGCCCCATCCTCAGCTCAGCAAGGGGATGTTTTGGGAGCTCCTGCTGGGCTTGGTTGCAGATGCCCCATCCCCATGCACAGCTCACACTGCAAAAAATGGAATCACTCTAGGAGGGAAAAACAAGAAAACATGAAAACGAGGCACTTCTGAGCTTTCAATTCTCCAGCAATTGGCACCAGTTTAGTGTGTGTATATCACTAGTGCTGTTTTACAAGCTTCAGTCCCACTGGCATAATTTTTTTAAAATCCCTTTTCCAGTGTAATTGCTGTTTGTTTTGTCATTTCTCAGTGGACAATTACAGTTCAGAAACACGAGTGCCTTTGAAGATGGCAAGCAGTGTGTGAGGGCTTCATTAATACTCTATTAATACGCTTTCCAAACCCACTTGAACTCTACCTGCCCGAGGCCTGAGACATTAAAATGTGGCTTTGCAAAGCAATCATTATTTGATCTATTTAAAATACTCCCAGTATTAGCCTGGTCTCCTGGATACATCTCAACGTCAGCAGTTTAGGAGGATGAAATTTCTCCCGTAGGTTTGTTCCAATACTCAGTCATCCAAAAAAAAACCCCACCCTAAAGCTGCAAAGGATGATCCTTTTTTTGGAGGAGGAGGAGGGAAAGGGAGAGACACACCTGGCTGTGGTGTTCACATCTTGCCTGGGATTTTTGTCCCAGGACTGGGTGCTTTCCCTGCATGGAATAAAATCATAGGAAGAAAAGAAAGATTTTCATTCAAACCAGCAGCACTGACCTTACCCCACTGCATCCCACCCTGCAAATCAAATCCCACTGTATCCCACCCTACCAGTCAAATCCCACTGCATCTCATCTTGCTAATCTCATCCTGCTGCATCCCATCCCACTGCATCCCATCAATCCCATCTCCTTGCATTCCATCCTGCTGATAAGAACCTGCTGCATCCCATCCCCTTGATACTGTCCTGCTGCATCCCACCCTGATCATCCCACCAACTGCATTGCATCCAATTGATACTGTCCTGCTGCATCCCAGGCAGCTGTTCCCATCATGCTCATCACACCCACTGCATCCCATCCCATCAATACCATCCTGCTGCATTCCACTCTGCTGTTCCCATCCTGTTGTATCCCACCCACTGCATCCCATCCCACTGCATCCTATTCCATATATATCCCAGCCTCTTACATCCCATCCTGCTGATCCAAACCTGCTGTATCCCATCCTACTGCATCCTATCCCAGGGATCCCATCTCGCTGCATTCCATCCCACTGCACCCTGTCCTGTCCCACCCAGGAGCTGTGTGCCCTGGCTCTGGGGAGAAGCAGAGGTGCTGAAAGCAGGAGCTGAGAGGTGGTGGGACAGACCCAGGGCACTTCACTGTCTTGTTTTCCACTTCTGCAGGTTGAGATGGTTAAAGATGCATGAGATGCTCCAGGCACCACAAACTCAGCATTAACAGCTTTAGCCCCCAGGTTTTCTGCTCGCCCTTGCTGAATTCTTTAATTAAACAGAAACACACTTTTTGGGAGTCAATGCCTGGCAGCAAGTGCTGGGGTATGCAGGCAGAGGAGCTGCTGGAAGGGATGATGCTTCCAGGCATGTCTTGTGTTTCTCACATGGAAGATGAGTTCTTGCTCTTGCTTGGGCAGGTTGGGTGTGTAAAGGCTGGCTCAGCCTCTTTGTAAAATTCTGGTGGCTTTTCCCCAAAAAGTTTGGGTTTTGAGCCCCCCTTTCTCACAGTTGCATCTCTTCCCTCCAACCCACACCACCATCACAGCATACGAGAGAGGGCTCAGCTCCAGCTCCATGCAGTGCTTGAAGCAGCACCTATTAGCATCATTCATGTTTGAAGTGGGGAACCTTCTGTTCAAACAGATCCAGATGGGACCAAACAGGAGCTCACATACCCCTTGAGGTACAGAAAATGTCAAGATGAACTGATATTACTCCAATAATGAGATTTAAAGCCAAACCCACCACTTCAACCACTGCTGCTGTCCTGAGCTCTGGCCTCCGCTGGGTGCTTGGAGGGCAAAACCTGCTTTTATTAAAGATTAAAACATGGCTCTGGATTAATGGTCCAAAGTAAAGGGCTTTTCCCTGAGGGAAGAAGGAACATTTTCTCCTGCTTTGCAAATGGGGCAGACATTCAGGCAAGATATAAGAAAGAAATTCTTATGCTGAGGGTGGTGAGACCCTGGAATAGGTTGCCCAGAGAGGCTGTGGATGCCCCCTCAGTCCCTGGAGGTGTTTAAGGCCAGGCTGGATGAGGCACTGAGCAGCCTGGTGTAGTGGGAGGTGTTCCTAGCTGTGGCAGGGGGGTTGGAACTAGATGATCTTGAAGGTCCTTTTCAACCCAAACCATTCCATTATTCTACCCCTATAGCAGGAAGGAGTTTGCCTGAGGACATTGGAGCAGGAGATGATGGAGGGACCAAGCAGGAGGTGGGAGCAGGGTCAGTGATGGTCTGCATCCAAGAAGATGTTGGATTGGGATGTGATCCCAGGGAGAGCTTGAGCATAATGGGACAGCAGTGGCCTGATTAATGTAGGTACCAGCTTTTGGCCACTTTTATTTCCAATAAAATATTTCCTGCTGCAAGGTGCAACCCTGGAGCTCCATCAAACCCTTCCATTCCCACCCAGAGTTGTTGGGCAGAGTGAGGAGATTGCAGCAGACAACCGAAAAGGCTGGATGGCAAAGGAGAAGGAAAGAAAAGAGAGATGCTCAAAACCAGCTGCCATGAAGCCATTCTTTTAAAGCCAAAAAAGCTTCCTCCAGTCAGTCAGCCTGAGGAGGCTTAAAAGACTGTGTGTAGCAGGGAGGAGAGCAGCCCTGGAATTACAGAGCAGTAATTGCTTGGTACTTAAAGTCCAGGTCTAGAAGATCTCCCAGTAATAACTCATTGGAAAGATATTGAGCTCTCATCTCAAAGAGGAAATATGGTCTCTAAACAGGCAGCTAATGGCATACAATTTATCTGATGGCAAATCACCCACGTTCATTACTCTCTGCAGCACAGCCAGAAAGAGAAATGCAAAATTAGCCAAAGGATAGAGGGAAGGAGACATTTCCTTCCAGTCTTTCTCCAAGGGTGGCTCATGAAATCCCCACTGCAGCTATTTGCACCCTGGGGCCACAGCCAGCACGGCCCAGCCAGGGAAAAAAAAAAACAAAAAAAAAACAAAAAAAACACTTTATGTGCATCTTCCTCCCTGGAGGCAAGAAAAATGTTTTCCATTATTGTTTTCACACCATTCAGGGCTCTTGCAGAGAAAATCCTGAAGGATTCCATCAAGGAAAACCTAGGACTGGTGGAGGTTTTATCTTGCTCATCTCTGCCAGAGCTGCAGCTCCAGGGGTGAACAAAGAGCAGATCCTCTTTTATTCCTTTCCAACTCCTGAGTGTTGCTGCACCAAGGTTTTGAATGCCTTGCAGCTTCCTCTGCTTTATAGTTTCCTTCCTCCCTGCTTCTTTTGCTCTCTTCCAGGTATTTTTCCTATAGGAACTGGTTTTCTGTCTGCCCAAGGCTTTTTCTAAGGGAATGGCTAATGTTTTCCAAATAAAAAGTGAGGTGGGTGAGCTCAGGACAGGAACAGCCCAACCAGGCAACCCAAGGAAACAAACACAGTCTTTCTATCCATCATCCCTGATATAAAAATAAATAAATCTCATTTCCCACCTGTGCTTCAGAGGAACAGGGGTTTTTCCTTTGCAGCCTTGAGGGCTGCTGAGCATTTCCAGGTTGCACACGCTGAAAATAAGAATCCCCTGCTAATCACAGGCTGCAATTCTTTGCAAAGAAGAGAAGGATTTGGGGGTGTCAGTAGGTGAAAAACTCAACATGAGCCAGCAGTGTGTGCTTGCAGTCCAGAAGTTGGAGCAACTGCCCTATGAGGACAGGCTGAAGGAGTTGGGGTTGTTCAGCCTGGAGAAGAGAAGGCTCAGAGGGGACCTCAGAGTAACTTATCAGTACCTGAGGGGGTCCTACAGAAAGGCAGGGGAAGGACTTTTTAACATAATATCGGATGGGAGGACTAGAAACAATGGATATAAATTAGAGGGGGATAGATTTAGACTAG
>VZTY01027461.1:72869-96511 GCA_013400935.1 Turnix velox
GTGGGAGGTGTCCCTGCCCATGGCAGGGGGGATGGGACTAGATGATCTTTAAGGTCCATTTCAACCCAAACTACTCTATGATTCTGTCCTGCTCCTGTCTCCCATCCCAGGAAACTGGGCCAGGTTCAGCCCCAGGCAGGGCAGAAAAGTTATTTTAAACCAGAGTAAACATTGATTCCTTGTGTTCAGATTCAAGATTTCTGGAATTTAGGAACCCCATCACAGATGAAATTGGGATGCTGCAGCACAAGACTCACCCCCAAATAAGCAGAGCCCTGACTTTCAAGCCAGACCTTGCTCCTGCCAGCCTGAGTCCTGCTGTCACAGCTAATTACAGTCTGAGCTTCCTGGGAGACATGAAAAAGAAGTGTTTGACTTGGATTTACATCTCTCTGCACAGATTCACACTGCACTTTGGACTTGTGACATGTCACCACCCTCACTGCTGAGAAGGGAGGAAAACTGAGGCATGGGGTGTAAGTGGCCAATTAGTGCCACCCAACAGAGCAGCACCCCTGGGTGTCACTGCAGCTTGAGCCAGCCCAAGCCTCCCCACACAGAGCAGTTTGCCTGTTGGATGATATCCCAGTAGCCAGTGGAGTGAAACCAGACTGCTCTCCTCTTCCACCCAAGGACATACTGAACCTTCCTTCTCTGCCCATCAAAGTCCTCCCTGACTCCATCCTCCAAACAGCTCCATTTGCCCCTCTGCTGCTTCTCCTCCTGGTTAACCTTGCTTCAGAAAATGAGGCTATTTACCATCTGCTTTTTCTTATTGTCTCAGTAGATGCCAAGAAACTCCCTGAGCAGTGATGAGAGGCTGGAAAGGGGAGAAAAGGGACAAGACTTTTTTTGAGGAGTAGGAAGTAGGAGGCTGAAGACAGGTGCTGCTCCTGAGCAGACTTCTGCCCAGCTTCTGCCCCACAGCTTCCCCCAAATCCATGCTTCATGCTGCTGGACCCATCCTGGTGCTTTCTGTCCAGAGCCACCACTGTCCCAGATGGGTGGGATGTGTCTGTCTCCAGAAACGTGAAAAGATGGGGGTACTGCCTACTCCTTGGCTCTGATGGGAACCCCCTTCCCTCCTCTTGGCTGCTGACATTGTCCTTTAGCATGTGCTGGGCCAAAGTAAGGCTGCTTGGGGCTAAAATGGGAGCTGGTTTGGGAGCAGGGATGGGATGGTGTGGACAACCACCTCCTCCCTGGCATGGCGTGGGCAGGGGAATCTGAAAGGGCAGAGGTGTTTGCTGAGGTGGTGGGACCTGTCTGCAGCCTGTGGGGAAAGGAGAAGCCTTTGCCAGTGTAGGGAATTACTGGAGAAACTTGCCCAGCATCCTTGAACTGCTGGGAGAGGGTAACCCAAAGAATGTACAGCTGTAGATACAGTTGGAGCAGCCATTGATGCTGAGTGAGACGATGCTCCCAGGAGAAAGCAAACACACACACAGCAGGAAAATATCCTTGCTCTACCTCCTGGCCTCTGCCATCAATAAACTGCATTTCACAGCCAGGGAATAAAACTCTGGAATAAATCCCAGCAGCTGCAGAAGCAGGTACAGTTCCCTCACCACAGCAGGTGGGCAGGGACTTTTATCACCAAGTCATCACCCTTGGAGGTGACCTTGTGCCATTTCCCCCTGGGGATCCTTGCCTTTCAGCCAGCCCATGGTGTCTGTGGCACCTTGCCTTGCAATTTCCAGTGATTAAAGAAAACCACAGGGCCAGGCTCTATAATAGCTGCTGAATTATCAGTTTTGCCATAAACCATTACTCATGATCTGTGTTTTGCTGGATAACCTGGACCCCGTTGGAAAAAAAAAAAAAAGAAAAAAAAAGGGGAGGCTATTTTTTCCACTGTCAGCTATATTTTAATAAGTTATATTGCTAGTAAAACATCCCCAGAGAAAATCCAAGCATCATTCCATTTATCAGCCATGCAAAGTTCAGAATAAAAACACTCCAAGGTGAGGTAATGTGCTGTGACGTTGTGCAAGTTAATTTATAAAAGAATTAGCTGTGTTTAGAACAGTGGGAGAGAGAAAGAAATTGCTTTCTCCAGCCAGGTTTGGAGTGGCCCTAAAATGAAATGGACTGGCAGAAAAACACATTCCTGCCTTAAAAGATGGTGGGGGTTTTCTTAATAAGTTCTTGGGTTGAAAGTGCAGTGAGTAAAACCAGAGCTGAAGTGGAATCTCAGCTCCCTGGGCAAGATAATCCAGGGAATTCTTGGTGTTGGGCAATTCCCATCAGCTGGAGCACCACTACCTGTGTGATTGGTAATTAAGTGAAGTCAATGAGAGCTCTGGGACAAGAGAGGCTATCAAAGGTTTGCCTCTGCTGAACCCCAGAAGCAGTAGGGCTCGCCAGAACAAGGGTTTTGGGGCTTCTTCCAGCCAAAGCTGGCAGCTCTGTGACCATCATGAGCACCAAAGAGGGCTTGAATGTCCCTGAGCAGCAGGGGACATGAGCACTGCTGTGTGTCCTCAGCCAGCAAAGGGTGCTGCAAGCTGCAAAAGGCCCAGAATACAATAATTGTGGGAGATTTCCATGCTGTTTTCTATGGCTGCTCTTCCCTGGATGCCTTCAGGGCATGGGATGACTCCTGGCCAGGTCATGTCACCTCCTCAAACTCCTCTCTGGTGCAGGTCCCATCTCCTGGGATGTGGAGAAGGCAAACCCATGATGCCCAGGATGGGATATGAATCACACCATCACATCACTTTTGCCACCTGCCTTTTCTGGGATGTCCCATGTTCCCTTCATGCTCTGAGTCTTGTCTTTGGCTTTGGTGATTCATGGATCCAACCACACGAGAGCCATCACCAGTGGTGACTGATGGAGACAGGAGAGACACTCCCCTGGGGCTTTTATCTCAATGGATGTTTGCAAATAATTTCTTCCTGGCTGGCAGGTTTTGCAGTCTCCTTTTAGGAGCTGAGGAGGCCACGAAGATGATGAGAGGGCTGGAGCACCTTCCTTCTGAAGACAGGCTGAAGGAGTTGGGGTTGTTCAGCCTGGAGAAGAGAAGGCTCAGGGGGGACCTCAGAGGAGCTTTTCAATATCTGAAGGGGGCTATAGAAAGGCTGGGGGAGGACTTTTTAGCAGGATATGTGATGGCAGGACTAGGAGGAATGGATGCAAATTGGAAGAGGGGAGATTTATGCTGGAGAGAAGAAAGAGGCTCTTTGCTGTGAGGGTGGTGAGACACTGGAAGAGGTTGCCCAGAGAGGTTGTGGATGCCCCCTCAATCCCTGGATGAGGCATTGAGCAACCTGGTCTAGGGAGAGTCTTCTCTGCCCATGGCAGGGAGTTGGAACTGGATGATCTTGAAGGTTCCTTCCAATCCAAAGCATTCTATGATTCTAAAATAGATCAAGAAAGATGGAAGTATCTGAGGAAGAGAGGACCCTTCTGGGCACTTGGAGGGTCTAATGAAGTCCCATCCAAGCTCCCATTTGTTGTCAGCTATTAATTCTCTCTCCAGTTCTGTCCCCAAATTACTTTCCCTGGAACTGAATCTAAATATGAAAATCAATTAAGAAGGGAACAAGTAGCTACATCTGGGAGGAGGAGGAGGAGAGGGGGGGAGGAGAGGAGGCAAATATAATGACAAATCACCCGCTTCCTCTGGAGCATGTAAATTAACATTTAGAGTGTATTTTGAGGAAGGGGAGTTTGGAAATGCTGCTTCACAGAAGCAGCCAGATCAATTTTCCAAGCCTGAGCACTAGAGATTCTTCAAAGTTACCAAAGGCTTCGTCTCGGGATAAAAATATAAAGAAGACAAGAAATCAATGCTGATAATTAATTTAACAGAACCTCGACGTTCTTTCTCCTTCCAGTCAATGCAAAGAGAAAATCAAGCACTTACTGAATTTTACATTTCCACAGAGATTGTGCTGGGACAAAATGGAAAAAAAAAACATCATAAAGGACTTCAAAAAGCTCTGCTGTGTCATTGGAGTTGGGCTTTTTAATTAACTGGAGGAATTTGTTGTAATTTTCCCCCCTTGTCCTTGTGAGGAAGAGTCATTATTTGGGTAGCCCAGCCCTTCCGAGAGGATGCGACCACAGACCAACCCATGGAAAGCCTTTGAGGTTCAGAGCTGGTTCCCCAGCTTCTTCCTTAGGGAGGAATTTCTAAAGCCCTGCTTCCACCTGCTGCCAAGTTTGACATGCAGATGGTGGCTTTGCAAAGCCCAGCACCCATCCTAGGAGCTCATGTGCCAGCCAGGATCCTCCTTGTGTTCTGAAAACAGGAGCTGGGTGTGAGGTTGTAGGATTATCAGCTGAGAAGAGACTTTTCAGCAGGCTCTGTCGTGATAGGACAAGGGGTAATGGCTTTAAACTGAAGAAGTGAAGATTGCTCTTGACTTATCAATACCTGAAGGGAGCTACAGAAAGGCTGGGGTAGGACTTTTTAATAAGGTCCAGGGTGGCAGGACTAGGAGTAATGGATCCAAACTGGAAAAGGAGAGATTTAGGCTGGAGACAAGAAAGAATTGCTTCCCTGTGAGGGTGGTGAGACACTGGAAGAGGTTGCCCAGAGAGGCTGTGGATGCCCCCTCAATCCCTGGAGGTGTTTAAGGCCAGGCTGGATGAGGCACTGAGCAACCAGTGGGAGATGTCTCTGCCCATGCCAGGGGTGTTGAAACTAGATGATCTTCAAGGTCCCTTCCAACCCAAACCATTCTATGATTCTGTGACTTGTTTATGATGAGGGTGGTGAGACACCGGCCCAGGTTGTGAATTCCTGGGGACCAGGAATTCCAGGTTAGTTGGACGAGGCTTTCAACAACTTCGTCTAGTTGGAGATGAGCTGAGAGTTTTAACCTGGAAGGGGGGAGATTTAGATTAGATATTGCAAAGAAATTCTTTACTGTGAGGTGTTGAGCCCCTGGTCCAGGTTGCCCAGAGAATCTGTGGCTGCCCCATCCCTGGTGGGGGCTTCAAGGCCAGGTTGGATGGGGCTTGGAGCAACCTGGGCTGTTGGGAGGTGTCCCTGCCCAGGGCAGAGGGTGGCACAGGGTGATCTTCCAACCCAACCTATTTTCTGGTAATATAAGTAGTTTGGGGGTTTGTAGGATTAGTAAACAGTTTGGGTTTTGCAGGGTTGGTTGATGCTGCTGGAGCAGGGATGGACTGAGCAGTGGCACAACCTTTGCTCTCAGCCCAGTGGCCAGCAGAGACGAGCTGGCTTTTAATTATTCAAACCCCATCCTCCCTCCCATTAGAAAGAAGTGGCAAGTGGATGGATTTAGGTAATGAATCCCCAGCAGGGTACTTTAGGTTTAAAGCAAAACCTGTCCAGTTAAATGTATGCTGTGGAAATGGATTTGATTGCTCTAATCTTCCAGCTTCAATTTGGTGGCAGCATTAGCCTATCGCCAGACAGAAGGGCTGTGCAAAGAATAGGAAAGACAGAAAATAAGGAAGAAAAATGATCTCAGGCAGGTTTTTGCCTCCAGTCCTGGCTTCAAAGGCTGTGGGATGTGAGGAGCAGGGGACCCGTGGGCACAGCATCCCTCTGGGTTTGCCTGGCTGCCCTCCTCCTGCTGGGCTGCCAGTGCTCCAAGAAAGGAATAGGAAAGCTGGGAAATATTTTATTTTTTTTTTTCAGATCCATTTCAGAGAATCACAGAATGTCAGGGACTGGAAGGGACCTCAAGAGATCACATTGTCCCATCCCCCTGCTGGAGAAGGAACATGTAGATCATTTGGTATGTAGTTTAGTGAGATGAGATGAGGGATGTGTCCATGAAATGCAGACACAGAGGGAAGCTCGGGGTTCTTGTTGAAAAGGGGCTTGGGAGAGCAGTTGGCTGCTGTTGTGGGCATTTGGCCTCTTGCTCCATCTGCAAGTTGTCCATAAACTGATTGATTTCTATGAAAAAGCCCTCTCTGTCTTGGTTAATGCAGGGAAGCTGGGTGGAGCGTGATAGGTTTGCTGTCTGGGGGCTTGTTTGCTCACTACTGAAAAGGAGAAAAAAAATTATCTGGAGCTTTAGATTAAGGGATAGTTTCTGGAATGGGAAGAGCAGCAAAGGAAAGGTTGCATTTATCCTTGTCATGTCTCTCATTAGGAAAGTTTTATTAGGGGCATTTTTCTCTTTCTGCTTTCTCCTTATTTTCTTGTTGGGAGGAGCCAGGCTGTTCCCTGCTGGTGGGGTAATGAGGGTTCAGGGTGCACACCCTGCTAACTGGAGCTGGAGGGCAGGCACTGAGACTCCACCTCATCAGCTTCTTTCAAACACTCATAGAATCATAGGTTTGGAAGGGACCTTCAAAGACCATCTACTGCCACCCCCTGCAGTGACAGGGACATCCTGCCCTAGATGAGGTTGCTGAGAGCCTCAGTAAGCCTGGCCTTGGATGTATCCAGGGATGGGGCCACCACCACTTCTCTGGGCAACCTGGGCCAGTGTCTCACCACCCTCTTGGGGAAGAACTTCTTCCTCATCTGCCATCTAACCCTGCCCTGCTCTAGTTCCAAACCACTGCCCCTTGTCCTGTGTCTCCATGCCCTGGCAAACAGCCCGTCCCCAGCTTTCCTGGAGACCCCGTCAGGCACAGGAAGGCCACTGGGAGGTCTCCCCAAGTGCAGCTTCTCTTCTCCAGACTCAACAGCCCCAGCTCTCTCAGCAGAGGTGGCTCCAGCCCTCACATCATCTTCATGTCCCTCCTCTGGATCCTCTCCNTTCTCCAGACTCAACAGCCCCAGCTCTCTCAGCAGAGGTGGCTCCAGCCCTCACATCATCTTCATGTCCCTCCTCTGGATCCTCTCCAACAGTTCCATGTCCTTGTGCTTGAGGGCAGTACTCCAGGTGGGATCTCACAAGACCACTATTCCCAGTTGAACACAAGCCCGACCCTTCTTGGGATGGGTTTGGGTGCCCTCTGATCCCAGTTCACTTGGTGCAAAGCCAGAGGAGCCCCAGGGTACTGCAGCAGCAGCCTCTCAGTGTCACCGGGAGCTGAACTGAGCCTCATGGGAGATTTTTTTTTTTTTAACCCTGCCCTCATTATCAAATAAATCTCTTGGTGGATGAGGTTTGTGTGATGGATATTGGCCCTGATCCCAGTAGGACAGACGATCAGCTACAATTATTTTATCAGCCAGACGAGGCTCATCCCAGTGACTCCACACACGGACTCCAGGTGGGAAGCAGCAGGTTGGTGCTCACAGGGAGGAGCCTCCAACACAAGAAGGACATTGAGCTGTTGGAGCAGGTCCAGAGGAGGATCATGAAGATGATGAGAGGACTGGTGCACCTCCCTTCTGAGGACAGGCTGAAGGAGTTGGGGTTGTTCAGCCTGGAGAAGGGAGGACGTCAGAGTAGCTGCTCAATGTCCGAAGGAAGGAGGCTACAGAAAGGCTGGGGTAGGACTTTTTAATAGAATATGTGTTGGCAAGACTAGAGATAATGGATGCAAATGGGATGAGGGGAGATTTAGGCTGGAGAGAAAAAAAAGAAGTTCTTTGCTGTGATGGTGGTGAGACACTGGAAGAGGTTGCCCAGAGAGGCTGTGGATGCCCCCTCAATCCCTGGAGGTGTTTAAGGCCAGGCTGGATGAGGCAACTGAGCAACCTGGTGTAGTGGGCAGGGGGTTGGAATTGGATTATCTTGAAGGTCCCTTCCAACCCAAACCATTCTATGATTCTTTAGCAAAGGATTGTAGAAATGGAGTGGTTTGTGAGCTTTCCAGGGCTGGCTGAGCTCTGTAGCCCTCAGACTGGGAGGCTGGGATAGGGCTGGGATAGGGTCCAGGATGGCAGGATTAGGAGGAATGGATCTAAATTGGAAGAGGGGAGATTTATGCTGGAGAGAAGAAAAAAGCATCCAGTGGAGCATCCAGTCCTGTCCTCTTCCTTCTCCTCCCCCAGGGGCTCCTGAACTGTCTGTTCCCTCCCTGCTGCCCTGGGCCATATGAAAATGAAGAAATTTTCATTTTCTCTGTGCTAAAAAAAAAAAAATAAAAGCAATTTATCAAAGCAGAGGATTATCAAGGGTTAAACTTTTCTTTTTTTTTTTGCTAGTTCAGACACCGTGTCTGCCTTTGGAGTTTGAGAGTTCTTGCCCTCAGTTTTATGAGCATCAAACCCCAGCACGTTTGTCACAGGGAAGGAGAACATCAACTGACATTTTCAGGCCAGGGCCAAATACATCACTCGTCAGGCAGCTCTGCAGCTGCCTCTGTGATTTTGCTGGGGAAGATGGAGGAGATGTTCCCATCCCAGGTTCGCCTGTCCCTGCCAGGGCAGTGAGGAACAAGCTGGTCCCACACTGTCTACCGTGTTCTTCATCCTGTCTGCCATCATTCTTTTCTCTTGTTTAAGTTCATCTTGCCCCAAAGAAGCTCATCTTCTCTGCAGAAGGAGCTGCAGCAACCCAGGAACTTCTCCAGCAGAAATTTATCCATCCTGGGAAGGGTTGTGTCCCTCCCTTGGGCAATGCTGCTGGGCTCTGAGGGAACAAGGCATGTGCCCAGGAGCTCTGAGGCTTTACATGAGGGATTGGAACTAGATGATCATTCCAAGTCCCTTCCAACCCAAACCCTTCTATGATTTTATGATTAAAACCCTGGGTGATGGTCCTGCTGCATCCAGCCAGCCCCCAGCTTGGATACAGGGTGACTTCAACATCTGCTCTCTCCCCATGGTGGTACCCACAGCAGTTACAGTGCTTTTTGGCACCACTGAGGATGCTCTGAGGGGGATCTTCCTCTCCTCTTTGCTCTGCCACACTCACCCCACTGCCAACCCTTTCTCTGTCTGTGCTGAGGTTTGAATTACTCATCCCTCCCCCACTCTCCTGTCTCCACAGGAGGAAAATTGGTTGAGAGCTTTGCCCTCAGCTTCAGTAACACAGCACTAATGGCACAAGTAGCTTATTTGCTGTCAGGACATGGGGTGAAGATGGGAAGCTCTGACCTGTGCAGATCATTATCTGTGTATCAAGGTGTCGCCTGTGTGACCTTTGCAGAGAGCAAGGTTTGACATCTCCTTTCTCTGCTTCATTTGAGTGTTGCTCTTGTTGTTCCACTGTCTGATGTCCCCTGATGACTGGGAAACCAGCACTGCTCCCCCCTGCAGACCCTGAGCCTGGATGCTGCAACCCCCTCTGAGCATGTCTTTATGTGAGGAGGTGTCCCGTGTCTTAGCCAGGAATCCTTATTTCATAGACTCATAGAATACTTTGGGTTGGAAGGGACCTTCAAGATCATCCAGTTCCAACTCCCCTGCTATGGGCAGGGACACCTCCCACTACACCAGGTTGCTCAGCGCCTCATCCAGCCTGGCCTTAAACATCTCCAGGGATTGAGGGGGCATCCACAGCCTCTCTGGGCAACCTCTTCCAGTGTCTCACCACCCTCACAGCAAAGAACTTCTTTCTTGTCTCCAGCCTAAATCTCCCCTCTTCCAAACTAAATCCATTACTCCTAGAGAAAATAGTGTCTCCTTTACTTCTGTGACTGAAAACTAAAAGCCATCCATTCTAGAGAAATGCAGGAATGATAAAAAAAATCTACAAAAACTGCAAAACAGTTGACCCCTCATTTTCTTTTCCCATAGTACATGCTTCTCTGAAGGGAACAAGTTTGCTGCCCTTAGACTCTAAATCGGGGTTTTTAAGTTACACATTTCACACAGAATCACAGAATGTCAGGGATTGGAAGATCATCTTGTCCAATTCCCCTCCCAGAGCAGGAAGACACAGATTAGGTCTCACAGGAACTCATCCAGATGGGTTTTGAATGTCTCCAGAGAAGGAGATTCCACAATCTCTCTGGGCAGCCTGTTCCCATTGTTCTATTACCCTCAATGTGAAAAAGTTTTTTCTTACATTCTCTGGAACGTTCTATGTTCCAGATTGCACCCATTTCCATTTGTACTATTCCTTCTTGGGATCTACAGCTCTTCAGTGTGTGTATATATATGCATATATATAAATGTATAAATATATAAATATATGTGTGTGTGTGTATGTATAAAAATAGGCAGATTTTCAAGCTGGTATCCACTCCTGTTTTGTAGAAGAGAGCTGTTATTTTTTCAGGAGAGGAAACTGAGGCATGGTTTAGGTGGCTGGAGGAAGGAAGGAAGTTTCCTCACGTATATTCAGTCACCCTAGTAAAGGGATGCTCCCCTCACCTTGATTTCCTTCAAGTCCTGTTTCACCCACATCAGCCCTTGCCCAGGCTGGGCTGTTTGCCCAGGTCACAAACCCCCAGGGGGTCACAGCTCCCTCACATCATGATTTGATGCCACCTCCAAAGGATTTTTGGTCATTAACCCAACCTTATCTTTATTTCCACATCCATTTTCAGGTGAGGGTTATTTGGCAGTTTATTTTCTGCTGGGACTCATCGAGTGCAGCCCAAGTTCCACTGTGCTCAGCAAAGTGGAAGCAGATGGGGAAAGAGCATCTCTTTATTTGCCAGCTATGCCTTTTTGTCCTGTATTATGTGAAAAATGAGATCTGAATTGGACTCTTGTGAGGATAAAAGGTACCAGCATGAGCTGGGATTAAGGTTTGGGTTTGGATTTGTGGGGTTTTTTTTTTGTTTCTTTTGTTCTTCCTTTATTTCTGCCACGAATGAGAGCAATAACATCAGGGCTGCAAAGGCAAAAAGCAGAGATTTCTTGGAGAAGATCCAGGCTGGTTTGACACTCTGTTGCCCTGAATGACAAGAATCATTTAAAAAAAAAAAAATTAAAGGGGGAAAAAAAAAAAGCAAACCCAGAAAGAAATTCCAGCAGCTCCTGCTCTGGCATTGCTAATCCAACAGCTGAAGGTTTATTTGTAGTGACTAAGCTGAAGTGAGCAACTTAATTCCCTTTTAATTCTCTTCAGAAGGCTTCAGAAAACCCAGTGGCTGTTTTCTTGCTTGCAATTAACTCAGAGGCAGCTGCCAGCCCTTTGGGGTTGCATGGATTTTGGTGGCAGTGGCTGGGAAATGTCTGATTTGGGAAGGAAAATAAGCTTTTAGGAGGATGTTAAATAGCTGCTGGGGATGGGGAAGCAGGATTCTTGATGGAACAAGGTTTGGAGGTTTCCCCTGCATCTCCAGAGGGGCCCAAGGCCCCTCTGGAGATGCAGGGGAAACCTCCAAACCCATATCTGGAGATGACATTCACTCCAAATGTCCCCAAGCCTTGTAGGTAGGGGTACAGTGGGATGCTCATATCCAAGGACACCGTTTTTCCAGTGCCATCCCTTCCCCAGCAAAGCCCCAGCTCCAGTCTTCACTGACATCTAGTGGCAGTGAGAACATTTAGAGCTGATAGGAAAAGTGGCTTACTTCTAGCCAAATTTGGGATGCAGCCTGTTCTGCGGGTCCCAAATCCTTGGTGGGATGTCATCTCCCCCCAGGAAAAGCCACCTCCTTGCAAATGGTGTCCCTGGTACTACTTTGGGTCTGCAGATGGGGATATGGGGATTAGATGACCTTTAAGGTCCCTTCCAACCCAAAACATTCTATGATTCTATATCTGGAGACATCAAAGGGTGAAAAAGCTTTTAAAATATAACATTAAACATTATAACATTGCCAGCTGCTCTTCTCCATGCTTCTCCAGCAGCCTGGAGCATGGTTGACCTCTTGGGCAAGGGTGGATTTCAAATCATGCTACTGGAGATATTAGTATTGAGGATTTCTCACATCTTCCCTATGAAAAGAAATGAAAAGTTCTGGCAGGAGGCACTAGAGGAGGTCAGCCTTGATCTGCTTAAATTGAGACAAAAGCAGGGAAAAGGCAAAAAGAAAAGCAGCAGCAGGACAAGAGGCTGTGAAGAGTTGGGGGATCCTGAGACAGGGATGTGCACAGCTCCATGGAGATGGGTTTCTATTGAGGGAGGGGTTGAAATGCTTCCTGTTCTTGTCACCCCCTCAAGGACAACGAATTATGTTTTGCTGCTGCTCTGCACCAGCAAACCCAGTTTGTAAAACCTGAGCTGATGCAGCCACCCCTTGGCACTTGGGTCTGGAGGTGGCCCTTGAACTAAATGTGCCTCCTTCAACAGAAAATCCAAGCCTGGTTCATTTTGTTGCAGGATGAACGCAGTTTCCTTGTACTTTTTTAATGTCCACAGCTATGAACTTCCCCCTCAGAATGCCTCAGAGCTCCACTCAGCCACGCTGCTGAGAATGGCTTGTAGGGGAGAACATTATTTGATAGGAATCTGCCTGGGTGGCTTTTCTTCCTGCTGAACATCCTTATCTCTGCCCCAGCTGTGTGTGTGCAGGTAGGAAAGAGGTTCCTTCCAATTCATCTGCTGGAGATTGGCTCAGCTCGCTGCCCTTGGAGGACTATCAGAGCTCCCTGGTGTGTCCATTCCTCTGCTGCAGAGCCAGGATAGAAATCAGCAGCTCCAAAGTCCTTTTCTCAGCTCTGTGGCTGGAGGAACAGAGCAAGGGGAGCCTGACCTGACCTAAAAGGGGAAAGTGATACCATTGAGGAGCCTGATCCGACCCCAGAGTGGAAGGTGATACCCCTGAATAGCTGGGATCCCCCCTCTATGCCCATGGCCCCTCATCCACAGGGGGCACCTAAACTGATTTGCTGGGTTTTCAAGCCAAATTAACTCCTGGGAAGGGCAGAAGCCAAGTGGCTCAGCTACAATAAAGAATTCTGCAGAAACAGAAGAGGAAAAAGGTCTGCCAAGGAGGTAGGAGCCAACAGCAGCTGGCAGACCCATTGCTCACCACAGTGGCTGCCCAGCCCAGTAAGACCCAAGTTGTTCAAAGCTTGAAGCAAAATGCTTTTTTAATGGGTTTACATCCCCATGATATTCATTGGAGGCTCATGTTTTGCATGCACAATGGGTTTTTTTTTCTTACTTTGCTTTTTTTCTTCCTTGCCCCTGGGAAAAAGAAAAGAAAAGCTGATAATCTTCATGGCAGGAGCAGAGGAGATAAGCTCCAGGTGCCTTCCAGGGCTCGTGGAGGAGTTTTGTTCTCCCCACCTTATCTCTACCTCCAGGTCACATCATCCTGGGGCTTAGCAGTGGCCTCTGGGGGGTGCAGAGCAGTGGTGTCCCCATCCCTAATCCAGGCAGGGGGTCCAAGGGAGGGCTGTGTCCCTGAGCCATGCAAATGGCAGTGTGTTTCTTGATGATAACTCCTATTCCAGCCCACTGAGGCTGAGACACAGCACCCAGCTCCTGCAAAAGATGATGCACAAAACTGGACCTGAAGCCTGGCATGAGCATCCCTTGAAGAACCTGATGTGCACAAAGAAAACAGCTTCCCTCATCTCTTCAGGTATTTTCCCTTTCAGTGCTAATTATTGTGTGTTTTAATTCATCTGAAATTGATATTATCTTCAAAGCTTAGATGTCTTGCTCTAATGCTTCTAAGTTGGGGGGTTTTTTATTCCTTTTTCCCTTTGAAATCCTGCAAGGAAGCCCCTGGGACCCCACAGCTTTTGCTTTATGTTTGCTTTCAATCAGCTCTTGCTTTTCTTGCCCAAAACAAAGACAGATCACACTGCAACAGCTTCTCCTTGGAAATTTCCCCCCATTGAGAAGAAGCAAGGGAGGGGGGAGAGTGACTCACTAATGGCTGAACTTCTTGATGCTTTTCCTCTATTTCATCTGGTTTGCTGCAGGACAAATGACACTCTTAATTTAGCTGAGAAATTGAAGGCTGCCCATGAAATTTAGTAGCAGTCCAGGAAGGGGGAATCATAGAATGGTTTGGGTTGGAAGAGACCTTAAAGATCATCCAGTTCCAGCCCCCCTGCCATGGGCAGGGACACATCCCACTACACCAGGCTGCTCAGTGCCTCATCCAGCCTGGCCTTAAACACCTCCATGGAGGGAATCATGAGGTGATGAGGTGCTGCATCTCACCTGGTCCTGAACAATCACCAAGCCAGAAGTCTGGGTTTTGTGTCCCAACATCAGGCAGCATCATGGCAAGAGCCATCCCAGTCCTAGAGTGGTGAAGCCCCATCACTGGTGGTGCGAAATACCTCTGGTGGATGCAGGGAGGTGGGTTTGTGCTGCTCTAATGGCTGCACTGGGTTGAGGTTGTGCTTAGAGAGGGGGGAAAGCATCAGTGCCTGCCCACCGGTGTCCTCCCTGCCTGGCAGCACTGGATTATTCCAGAAGATGGCCAAAAGTACAAATCCTTCCCACATGGAGGCCCCAGATACTAGGATCTTGCTCCAAGATCAAAGGGCTAGAGGAACTGCCTTCTGAGGACAGGCTGAAGGAGTTGGGGCTGTTCAGCCTGGAGAAGAGAAAGCTCAGGGGGCACCTCAATGTACCTGCTCAATACCCGAAGGGGGCTACAGAAAGACTGGGGTAGGACTTCTGAATAGGATATGTGATGGCAGGACTGGGAGTGATGGATGCAAATTGGAAGAGGGGAGATTTAGGCTGGAGAGAAAAAAGAAGTTCTTTGCTGTGAAGGTGGTGAGACACTGGAAGAGGTTGCCCAGAGAGGCTGTGGATGCCCCCTCAATCCCTGGAGGTGTTTAAGGCCAGGCTGGATGAGGCACTGAGCAACCTGGTGTGGTGGGAGGTGTCCCTGCCCATAGCAGGGGGGTTGGAACTGGATGATCCTTAAGGTCCCTTCCAACCCAAACTATGCAATAATTCTAAGATGTCTCACTCCATAGCTGAGCATTATAAATAGCTGCCACCACCTGGATGGCACCTTTTAGCTCCTGGGGTGCAGTCTGTGTCCCCCCATATGTCTGGAGTGTAAAACCTCCTCCCTCTGCAGCCTGGGTGGACTCTAGAAGGACAGCTGGACTGATGAGTCAAAGGTGATGAGAGGAGACATTGGAGCAGTGTGGTGAGTGTCCAGGCAGCACTCAGAAGCCTCTGGGTGCCTGGACAGGCTGACTGGAACATGATCAGTGCCAGGGGTAGATGACAGTACCCCTTCTTCTCCTGGAGAAGTCAAGCAGAAAGTCTGGGGTAATTTTTTCTTCTTCTCTCATATTTGCTCCCTGCTGGAGCTGATTTATCCCTGCAGCTCACCGAGCTGCACACGAGGGGGACATGTTTTTGCCTTTGTACTACATGAGATTGCTATAAATTATTGGCTTCTTTGTGGCAGACACAGCCTAACACAGCCCATAAAACTTTCTGGTCATATTATTGCACTGGATTGTGGCACCAGGCTGCTGGTGGGGAGATGGCTCAGAGCCAAAAAAAGAGGTGGCCAACTCAAAACGATCTTTTTTTCTTCCATGTGACACTGCTCTTAATGTATCCCTGCACTTATCACCACCCATTGACTTCAGGGGTGAGATCCACAGAAAGAAGGGATCCTGTGTTGTGTCCCTGCTGTGTTGTAGTTCCAGGTGTTGTGCCACCTCTTGCTCCAGCTCTGCAGGTATCCTCCACCACACATGGACAAAGCACCTCCCAGTATGTGTTTGAGAGGCCTGCAGGTGGAATTACTATTATTACTATTGTTATTTATTAAGGCTGAGCAAAGAAGCAGTAAGATTAAAAAAATTAGCAGCCTTGGACAAAAAAATCACAGCACAGTCAATACATCATCCACAAGTGACGTGTGCAGGAGGGCAGAGTGGGAAGCAAAGGGAGACCTCATGAGAGCCACAAAAACTGGACTTTTAATTTAAAACTCTCCTTCACTGACTTAAGCATCTCTCCTAAGTGTCTATTTTTTATCTCCCCTCCTGTGCAGCAGTAATCAGGAGGTAACAAAGGAGAGGGAGAAGGGGGAGAGGATCCTCTCCCACCTATATCTGGCCAAGTTCAGGGCTGTAAATTATAGATATATATGGTCCAATGGAGTGCTGGGATATTAATTTCTGTTGTTGAAAATCACAGACCCTCTCCTTTAATTTACTGCTAAATAATAAATGACTTTTGTAAGATGCTCAGCAAAGATAAAGGCACCTCAGTAAATCAAACAGCTCATGAACACTTATGGAACAGTCTGTCGTGGATGTGTACTTAAGTGGTTTATATTGTTCTCACAAAGCAGAAATAAGCAGGCGTTTAACTGATGCTATCTGACAAAATAAAGGATCAACCCGTGAATCAAATGGTTTCCTGCAAAACCTCATTTGCATTTGCAGAATTAAACCAAACCTGAGCTGCTTGAGGGGTCCTGAAACGTTCAGATGCAAGCCCAAAATGTGCCCCACGGGGAGCAAGGGATCATAGAATGGTTTGGGTTCCATCCCCTGCCATGGGCAGGGACACCTCCCACCACACCAGGTTGCTCAGTGCCTCATCCAGCCTGGCCTTAAACACCTCCAGGGATTGAGGGGGCATCCACAGACTCTCACAGTGTCTCATCACCCTCACAGCAAAGAACTTCTTTCTTATTTCCAGCCTAAATCTCCCCTCCTACAATTTGCATCCATTACTCCTAGTCCTGCCATCCTGGGCCCTATTCAAAAGTCCTACCCCAGCCTTTCTGTAGCCCCCTTCCTTCACGTATTGAGAAGCTACTCTGAGGTTCCCCCTGAGCCTTCTCTTCTCCAGGTTCAACAACCCCAACTCCTTCAGCCTGTCCTCAGAAGGGAGCTGCTCCAGCCCTCTCATCATCTTTGTGGCCTCCTCTGGACCCACTCCAACAGCTCAATGTATTTCTTCTGTAGAGGACTCCAGAACTGGACACAGTAACTCCAGTTGAGGTCTCACCAGAGCCCAGTAGAAGGGCAAAATCCCCTCCCTTCTAGTCACACTTCTGTTGATGCAGCCCAGGACTGGGCTGGATCTAGATGATCTTTAAAGTCCCTTCCAACCCAAACCATTCTATGTGGCTGATTCTGATATTTCTAAAGTGTGTTTGTTAAGCAAATTCACTGCACTCTGTAGCAATGGAACAGAAGAAGATGGCAAAAGGCACCAGCTCATCTGAGGAGCCTGGGTGGGAAGCCTGAGTGCAGCTCGTTGGGGTGGTTGGAGGGCAGATGGGGGCGCAGGAGGCTTCCTGAGTAGTCGTGATGGCTGGCCGAGGGAGGAATTGAGAAATTTTGGGCTCTGGATTCTGCAGAGCATCTCCAGAGTGCAGTGAGGAATTTCCACGTGATGATTTCAGTGCCTGTGAGTGCCTCTGGTTTGCTGCTGTGACTTGACCTCGTCACCTAGGTATAAAGAACTCCTGGGCTGAGATGAACCAAGTGTTGTGGAGGATGTCAAAGGCATTCCAGAATGCACAATGAAAGAGATTGCTGTGGGATGCTACAGGGCTCTCCCAGGTACCAGCTCCAGCTGTGCTGGTGGAATGAGTTGGCATCTCACAGCTGGCCATGGATCACAGAACCACAAAATGTCAGGGATTGGAAGGGACCTGGAGAGCTCATCTAGTCCCATCCCCCTGCCAGAGCAGGAACACCCAGAGCAGGTCACACAGGAAGGTGTCCAGGTGGGGTTTGAATGTCTCCAGAGAAGGAGACCCCACACCCTCTCTGGGCAGCCTGGGACACTCTTCTCTCACCCTCATCCACACAAAGTTTCTTCTCCTATTTCTGTGGAACCTCCTGTGTTTCAGCTTGCACCCATTGCCTCTTGTCCTGTCATTGGAGGTCACTGAGAAGAGCCTGGCTCCATCCTCCTGACACTCTGCTTTATAGACATGAATGAGGTCACCCCTCAGTCTTCTCCAAGCTAAAGAGACGCAGCTCCCTCAGCCTTTCCTCACAAGGGAGATGCTCCAATCCCTTCACCAACTCTGTGACTCTGCACTGGACTCTCCCCAGCAGTTCCCTGTCCTTCTTGTACTGAGGGTCCCACAGCTGGACACAATGTTCAGGTGGAAGGATGTTGCTACCTTTGTAGATGTGCTGGTCAAGCAGTTTGGGGATGTCTCACTGTCCTTTGGGGTTTGCTCCAGCAACATGAGGAGGTCTAAGACTGCTTTTGTGCAGGCATTAACTCACACACACAATGCTGAGGCAACAGGCAGCAGGAAGGATCTCAGGGCTAGGCACATCTCCCGTGTCTGTGCTGGAGGATGGAAATACCTGATTGTTGCTAAAAATAAGGGAAGCAGAACCATATGAAATTTTGCCACACTGAGTCATTCTTCCAACAAGCCCCCACACGTGGGAGGCAGCAGCAGCCTGGCCTCCACAGTGCTTCTCATCAGCTCTCCTGCTCTCAGATTGATCCTCTCAGGAGCAGACGGACACCAGCCCAGCTGGCTCTGGCTGAATTGTGCACACAAACTGCCCTGCTGGCAGGTTGATGGGAGAGAAACCTCCAGCTGGGGACAGTGACAAGTGCCTGAGAGAGAAAACATCCTTACCCAGCATGGCTGGAGTCAGTGGAGGATGTGGGTTTGAACAGCAATTCATTAGGTACACAAACCTCTGCCACTGGCTCTGCAGTGGAGGCTGGGGCCAGAGGGGATGTTGATGAGAAGAAACCTGCAAATAGCTGAGCTCAGTGAAGTAGGAAATTTTCACTTTGCATTTCAGGCTAAGCCAGAGAACCACAGGATTTCACATCAGCAGCCCCACAGTGGGATGGAGAAGCAGGGTTTTGTGTGGTGGGAGCAAGCTGGGAGCACACACACGGAGCCAAATTTTCCTATCAGAGATACCCAAAGTACAAACTGATGCAGGGAACAGGGGCTCATCTTTACATTGTGCTACAGGCTGAAGGAGTTGGGGCTGTTCAGCCTAGAGAAGAGAAGGCTCAGGGGGGACCTCAGAGTAGCTTCTCAATACCTGAAGGGGGCTACAGAAAGGCAGAAGTAGGACTTTTGAATAGGGTCCAGGTTGACAAGGTTAGGAGTGATGGATGCAAATTGGAAGAGGGGAGATTCAGGCTGGAGATAAGAAAGAAGTTGTTTGCTGTGAGGGTGGTGAGACACTGGAAGAGGTTGCCCAGAGAGGCTGTGGATGCCCCCTCAATCCCTGGAGGTGTTTAAGGCCAGGCTGGATGAGGCACTGAGCAGCCTGGTGTAGTGAGAGGTGTCCCTGCCCATGGCACGGGGTTGGAACTAGATGATCCGTAAGGTCCGTTCCAACCAAGTCATTCTATGATTCTCTGGTGAGTGCTTTTACACATTTAACTCAATGCCTGCATCTCTAAATTAGTAACTTTCTAGGGAAATGCCCACCAGCAGCTGAAGGAGCTGGCTACCACCCCTGATGCTTCTGACCTTGCCAGCAAGAGAGAGGCTGAAATGGAATTTAAAGTGCTCTAAGAAGTTTGTGCTCTGAAGTGATTTTGCCCTTTACAAATCAGCTGGAAAAGCTCTGCTGGCAGGAAAACCTGCAGTCTGCACCTTCTCCCCACATGTGTGCTGACCTGATGGACAAACAGCAATCACAGAATCATAGAATGGTTTGGGCTGGAAGGAACCTTAAGGATCTTCTAGTTCCAACTCCCCTACTCTGGGCAGGGACTCCTCCCACTACACCAGGTTGCTCAGTGCCTCATCCAGCCTGGCCTTAAACACCTCCAGAGATCGAGGGGACATCCACAGCCTCTCTGGGCAACCACTTCCAGGGTCTCACCACCCTCACAGTGAAGAATTTCTTTCATATATCCAGCCTAGATCTCCCCTCTTCCAATTTGCATCCACTATCCAATCCCTCCAGCTGATGGCGCTTCACATACAAAAGAGCTGGGATAGAGACTCCCGACGTGCTGGAAAGCCACATCTCCCTGCTCTCAAATGCCATGTGCTCCTCACCATCTCACCAACATCCATGTGTCCCATGGAACATTCTGCATGGAGCAGCCATGGTAGCTTCTGGTCCCACCAAGAGGAACGGTGGTGTTTCACACCACTGCATCAGTGACTTGGAACACAGGAGAACACAACCCTGGCGTGATCAGGCCCCTAAAAGTTTAAGTGATTTTGTTGTGCTAAGGCTGCTGAAAGACAGGGCAGCTCCAATTTGCCCCGGAGCTGCTGAGTTGTAACTCGGCACCGCGGGGAAGGGCTGCGGAGAAAACCGCGTTTGACAGTGAAAGCTTTTTGCCGGAGCTCAGCAGGAGGAAAAACAAATTACTGTGGCATAAACGAGCAAATCCATCATCAGAGGGAAGAGGAGGAGAGAATTGGTTTAAGGTTCCATGTAGCAGGCTGTGACAGTAATCATATAACGGCCCTTTAAATGTCAAGGGGGATGAACGTGGTTTAACAGCAACAGAAATGCTGCCAAGCTGGGCGACAGGTAACAAAGCAGAGGGATGGAAGATCTACCTATTATCTGCTCCCTGGAAAAAAAATAAAAAAAGCCAAAAAAAACCCAAAAAAACACCACGAAAAAGAGAGGGAGATAATTCAGGTTGATGCTTGATCTAGTGTGTATATCTCTAGGAGGTAATTTTTTTTTTATCAAAAAGGAAAAAGAAAAAAAAAGAATTAGCTTGTTTTCAGAGCTGTCAGGCAGAAGGCACAAGCTGGGCTGTGCAAATGATGTCACATCTAAAGCTGGCTCCAGGGTCACACTGTGGAAAATGAAAGGATGCTGGGAGAGTGTGGGAGCCTCTTAGTCCTTTCAGCAGCCCCTTTCAGCAGCCCCTTGATCCTTTCTCTTAGATGAAGAGACAAAAGGAGGTGTGTGAGGGGAAGAGGACACGGCAAAAGTGGGCAGCAGGTCACAGTGCAGCTTGTGGAATGCTTTGGGGATTGGGTGCAATTGTGTCCCTGTGACACCCTAATGCACAGAGATGTCTGGCTGTTTCCTGCACCTCTCTGCCAGGCTGGTGTTGAAGAAGGATGTGAGAGTCTTGGAGCTCCTCTCAAAATGAGCAAAAGCCCATCTCTTTCGTGAAGGTACCTGGGCCTGTGAAGAACCTCATGTGGACACTGCACATGAAGTCCTGGGTTCCAGCCAAAGCAGGCTGGCTGCAGAGCTCTTCCACCATGCTCTGGGCACTTTCTGGCACCATTAAAGGACCTCATTAATGTTTATAAACACGTAAAATGTCAGGAGGATGGAGCCAGGCTCTTCTCAGTGACCTCCAATGATAGGAAAAGGGGCAATGGGTGCAACACAGGAGGTTCCACAGAAATAGAAGAAAAAACTTTGTCAGGGTAAGGGTGAGAGAAGAGTGTCCCAGGCTGTCCAGAGAGGGTGTGGGGTCTCCTTCTCTGGAGACATTCAAACCCCACCTGGACACCTTCCTGTGGGACCTGCTCTGGGTGTTCCAGCAGGGGAATGGGGGTCCCTTTCAATTCCTGATATTCTGTGATTCTGTGATTTTTTATGGTCCCTTCCCACCCAAACCATTCTGTAATTCAACGCATTGTGCTTCACTTGCAGCGTTCCCAGCAGCTCTGCTCCTGGCGAAACAAGAGAGTGGGCTTTTCATCAAGGATAAAGGTATCTCACTCATGTAATTTAATCACAAATTTCCCCCCGAGGCATTTCAGGATAACTAGCCCAACAGAAGCAAAACACTTTAACACACATGCAATAGCTTTTTCCCTGGTGGCTCATTAAAAATAAATCCATGCTTAGTTTTATTCCCACAATAACACATTCTAGCAGACCTTTTTATAAAATATACATACGGATCCAAAGCAGGCAAAAAAAGAGCAGCTGGTAAACCCAAGCACCAGACTGCTGCCAAACTCTTGCTTTCAGCTCGCCCTGAAAACCTTCCTGTGGCCTCTTGGTGCTGGCTCGTACAAGGGGCTTGAATGACACGGTGACAGCACGAAGTTCCCCCAAGCTTGTCCCCACGTCTGTGAGAGCATATCAGCGCCGCCGCCTGAGCAGGTAATTCAATCCTCTGGTTTACCATTAGTGGGAGCAGTGTGCTGCCTGTGTGCTGCTTGGAGCCTGCTCTGAATACTAAACTCTTCATTTTCATGGTTTTTTTCCCTATTTATTTTTTTTTTTTGTCTTCTGGTGCTTGTAAATGCCCAGGCAAAGTGTTTTACAAATATCGAGAATCGTCTCTCCCATCCCTGTGAAACCAGAGGTCATGCTCCTCATTTTGCACACAGAATTGTGATGCAAAGGAATGGATGAAAGAAAGGAGAAATTTCTGCAGAGCTGAAGAAGCTGGCTCTGCAATCTCTCCTAGCTTCACCTTTCTGCCCCTCAACTGGAGGTGACATTCACCTCTCTCCCAAAAGATCCCAGATTTTTGTGTGTTGCTGGGTTAGTGTTTGATAAGTAACACTTAGCAGGTTTGTTTTGTTTTTGTTTTTTCTTATCACAGAATCACAGAATGTCAAGGATTGGAAGGGACCCCAAGAGATCATCTAGTCCCATCCCCCTGCCAGAGCAGGAACACCCAGAGCAGGTCCCACAGGAAGGTGTCCAGGTGGGGTTTGAATGTCTCCAGAGAAGGAGACCCCACACCCTCTCTGGGCAGCCTGGGACACTCTTCCCTCACCCTGACAAAGTTTCCTCTCCTATTTTTGTGGAACCTCCTGTGTTCCAGCTTGTACCCATTGCCCCTTATCCTATCACTGAGAAGAGCCTGGCTCCATCCTCCTGACACTCACCCTTTATTATTCATAGATATTATTAATGAGGTAAAGATTACCCAGTGCCACCCCCTGCCCTGGGCAGGGACCTCCCACCAGCCCAGGTTGCTAGAAAGCCTCATCCAACCTGGCCTTGAACCCTTCCAGGGCTGGGGCAGCCACAGCTTCTCTGGGCACCCTGGAGCAGGGGCTCAACCCTCTCACAGCAAAGAATTTCCTCACAATATCTAAACTAAATATCCCCACTCCCAGACTGAAGCCATTCCCCATTGTAATGGCTTCATTGTCACCACAAGCCCTTGTAAAAAGTAACTTTCCTGCAGCCCCTTTAGGCACTGGAAGGGGCTTTAGGGTTTATGTTGATGTTTCTTGAAGCCAAATCTCTGCCCTGAGGGGAGCCGTGAAGGGTTGGTTAAAAAACACCATATCCTGCCTCCCACTTCTGGTCCTACCCCACTGCACCCCACATCCTGCCACCCCTCAGCCCCCACCGCACCTCCCATCACCTCAAATCCATACCTTGCCCCTCAAGGCACAAATATACCCCCATTCCAATACCTCCACTCCCCTATAAATGCATCTATCCCCCTCAGAGTTCCCCCCTCACAGCCACAAGCCCCCCTGTGTAGACCTCAGAGCCCCTTCCAGTGCCTTAAAGGGGCTACAGGAAAGCTACTTTTACAAGTCTTTGGAGTGACAAGTGGGCAATGGCTTCAGTCTGGAAGAGGGCAGATTTAGACTAGACATTGTGAAGAAAATTTTTGCTGTGAGAGGTGAGCCCCTGGCCCAAGGTGCCCAGAGAGGCTGCGGCCGCCCCAGCCCCGGAAGGGTTCAAGGCCTTGGTGAACACGGGTGTCTCCCCGGCTACTCCCAGGCAGGGCTCTCCGCCCCGGTCCAGGTACCTGCAGAGACTGTGCCGTGCTGGCAGTGCCCTGAGGGACTCACACTCCCACCGGGCCGCGGTCGGGCCCCGCCGGTTGCCACAGCGACTCGGGTCGGGCCGCTTGGCCCTTTACGGCGGTGTTTGGAGGACCGCGGGAGGCCGGAAGTGCAGAGAGACAACGGGCGGGCTAGAGCGGCCCAAAAGAGCATTTCCGGTCTCTCTACTTCCGCTTGGCCTGGGCCTCGTGGTGTGCGGTGGGTCTGAGGGAGCGTTTTGGGGGCCTGGGGGGTAAGGTATGGATTTGGGGTGATGGGAGGAGCGGCAGGGTTTGACGTGCAGTGGGGAATGGGGG
>VZTY01027463.1:0-137499 GCA_013400935.1 Turnix velox
TATGATTATATATCCCTCATAGTACTCTAAATACTCATAGTATTTAGAAGCTATGTATTTTTATAAGCACAAATTCTCTCTGAGTCTCTGTATTTTTTTAAATAATTGCTCAATTGAAGAATTATTTATGAACTCTTTCCTACATCTTTTTGAGATTATTGTAAGGAAAAAGTACAGCAAAGGAATATCATAGATTCCATTCATCCATAAGCCAAACTCACTAAATGTATACACATATGTATATAGGTTTAAACATGAACAAGAAAGGGTCAAAATGTTTTCCACCACCTTTATGATCTTTGTATTAAAAAAAAAAAATCAGCCTTAGAATTGGAGCAGGTAGATTTTTAATTTTCTAGCAATATTAACATTCAGTCATTATAATATTTAAGATAATGGAAAACAGTTCTCATTAGAATTCTATTTCATACAGTAATAGAAAAATTACAAATAACAAACATTTTATTTGGACATCATTTTTAAAAGGATTCAGCAGTGGCCTAACTGACTAGGTGACTTTAGGAGAAGATAGTTAGGTCATACCTTTGAAAATACACTCTCTATGGCACCCTCTTTTACCTTCTTGCAGAAACACGCAGAGAAACAAATTTTGGCCCATAAACTTAATACACAATGGGAACTTTGCTACTGAGGAGCCACAACAAAAGACTCTCATGTTGAGAGAAATAATGAGACAAATAAAAGGAAATTCCATTTACTGTAATTACTCATTGCTTTCCTCAGGAGAGACTGAGAAGACTCAGGGAAAAAAATCTTGGAAGTTGGATATGTTATTGATTTAAATAATTTTAAAAAAGCGTAAGAGTTACCATTTTCCTACTTATGTTTTTTGTGTTGTGGGGTTTGTTTTTTTTTTTTTCTAAATATAAGGAAAAACAGTATGGGAGGAGAAATAACGGAACAGTCTGTTTTACCTCTGGTCTCTCAACTGACAAGGACTGCCAGCAGGCTCAGAGAATATGAACACAACTGTCACAGAGAGAGATGTGATGAGAAGAATAATGAAGACTACTTCAGACTGTGACTGCAAAAAACTCTTACCACAGTCTTCCAGAAAGGGACTGATAAAAATGCTGAGCAGTAGAGGAGAAAGCGCTGCTGAAATGGATGAATACACCTGTAACTATCTGGAAAACACATTTTTGGGAAAAAGAGATGACAACTTGTGGGAAAAAAGCATCTTAACTCATATTTTAAAATGTAAAGATGTTCCTCTGGTCTAGTGGGTGGTGTCCCTGCCCATGGAAGGGGGGTTGGAACTAGATGATCTTTAAGGTCCCTTCCAACCCAAACCATTCTATGATTCTATAATCCAAGGGAAAAATGCTCCTTAAGAGGTCTGTAGTGCTGAGAATCAATCTCTGATTTTTCCCATCACCCAGTTTTGGGATTGACAGAGACACTTGCCCAGGAGAAGGCATACAGGGGCAGCTGGGAGAGGACAGATTCCTGCAGGGCAGGATTCAAAGTCAACTCTGGTAACAGAGGCTGGTGAATTCTGGGAAGACCAGTTCTGTGGAGATCATCAGGCAGGAACAGGATGGTGATGTGGCATCACCACTTTTATCAGAGTACTCACTAACACTGAGGTAATCTGTCCTCGACTGAAAATTAATTGTTTGCATAAAGTTTTCAACCAGCATACTATGAGGTAGGCACAAATAATTTCTATATGTGGACATCTAAAAACTATGAAAGCTTTATGAAATTATCAGTTCCCAAAGGAAGAAAGCACTCATGCTGCAGCAAAACTAGGCCCACTAACTCACCCTTTGCTGAGTAGTGAACAGGTAGGTTCCTTACTGCTTCACATCTACAACAGTGATGTAAGGAGAAAGTGATTGAATGAGAAAAAAAATCATGTATGAAATCCTTTAATGCTTGATACTATGCAGTAAATTAATTGCCTGTTAATTTACTGATAAGAAATGTGAACACATTTTTTAAAAAGTACAAAGTAATCAATAGACACAAGTAGCTCCTAGTATCTTAACTTCATTTCAGATCAGGTGGAGCCCAAGACCCTTTCCCAGACAAAATGGGTTGGACTAAGTAATTCTTCCACATTATATAATTACATGACCCATCATGAATTTGTGTGAACTTTACACAGTACTGTGGTAATATCTGCCTATTTGACAAAAATAATTAAAAAACATTGCTAACCAAACACTTTGTCACGTATCCACACTTTAATAATCTTAGAGAGAGCTGCACTACTCAATGTTTCCGTTAAAAAAGAATTGGCCAAGGTTAGGAATTTCTCTCTTACAATACCAATTTGGAACATAATTTTGCAAATGAGAGGCTTTTTAAAAAAAATAAAAGTTCAGAAATACTTTGTCTGAAATCAGAAATACTGTCACTGTCACTTCACTGTTCTGAATCAGTTTAGTAACACTTATTGAACACCAAGAGTTTGGTGCTCACGTTTCCTCATATGTTTCCTTTGATTAAATGACATCTCCTATGCTGCATCATCTTATGACAGAATATTTTCCTTCAAACAGAGGAGAGATGTAGCATAGCCAAAAACCTTAAGCATGTGGACATGGGACTCCTAAATTACAGCTTGCTGAAGACACTCTGGCAGCTCCAAGAGGCAGAAATTTTAAGTGAAACTATCTCAAAGAAATCTTTTAACTTCAGTTCACATGAAAAAAACCCAATAATTTTAAAAGTGAAATTTTTCCTTTGAAAGTATCAAAGTAAAAAAGAAATGCCCATAGCAGAAAATCACAGATTCTAACTGGCTTTACTAAAGTCTTAATAAATAAAACTGTACAGTATTATGTCTCACTTTTGCTTCACCACCAATATATATATTTTTTCATCCTAGCAGATATATATGCTCCTAATCTTTTAATACAGTCCTGTTAGAAACTTGGAATGTTTCTGGATGAGTTTTATTTCCTCTCAGTGGATCATAAATACAGCAATAGGTATTCTTATTTTGTGATTCTAAATGATCAATTATCCTTTTTTGACTACTGCTTGCTGACTTAAGTTTGAATAATCATGAGGAAAAGTAGAACCATCTAAAATAAACAACTACCTACACTAGTACTGTGGTTGCTTTCAGATTTGTAATATAATAATTACAAGTCACTTTAAGACTGCAAATGTATTAAAATATCAAACCAATCAAAGTGATTTGTTTAGTTAATTTAGGACCTGAACACTGTAAATGTCAAAGGCAAATGACCTTTGATCTGTCTATCAAAAGACATTAGCCCTTGGAATACACCTGGCTGAATTAAGTCCAGCTGAACATTACAGAATGCATTTTAGCAGACTAACTCAAGGTCTGGGAATAAATTGTTTTTTAATTTTTTTATTTTCTTCTTTTCTCTTCCTTTACTACACCTCACCTCCTTCCCTCCTCTCTTTCTCTATGTGTGTATTACTTCTCCTGTTAGTAAGATTATAGTCTTCACATTCATATTATACTATGGTTTTAATTTTCCTTAACCACTTTCTAGCATGACCCTAATTGTCCATTTCAGACCCTGTGAGTACCTGTAATGTGATAACACCCTGCTTATGCCTCCTTCTGCCCACTTAAGTACCTACCTAAGGATTAAGAAATCATCATGAAATGCATTAAAGCTGTTTTTAGGCTATCTTAAGACACTACAGTCAGATGAAACAGAGCTGGGGAGACAAAATACATTTAAAACTGACAGAGGGAATTTGCGTATATTTAGTAGGTACCATGGTTAAAAAAATCAGGAAATAAATCATCCTTTTCCTCTTTACGAAGGCAGCATGATAGAAGGACAAGTGACATGATTTTTCTCAACAATAAGCTTTCCTTGGACTAACCAAGATTTTTTACTGAAATGAAAAACAAGCTGTTCCTGTTTTGCCTCAGTGCATGACAGAGGGAAACCTCCAGTGAAGTCAACAGAAAGCTCTCCATTGCCTCAGTAAAAGAGAGATGCAAGATGGTAACACGTATTTTTTTTGTTTCTGCAGGAACTTCTTATATGATGTGTGTGTATATATATATATATATATATAAGTAGGGAACAAAAAGGAGATATATTCAAAATTATGAAATAAAGTCAATGATATTGGATGCTGCTCATATCTGGCTTTAGTTTGCTTTAATATAATTTTAAACTTAAACTTAGAAATGAAAAAACCCACTAAAATCTTTGATCCTCAAAACATGACACTTGCCTCAAAGCTCTTACTGATTTTTAATGAATTGTTTTTCATATTTTAGACAGTCCTTAACTTATATGGATATTGGGATGTAACAGTAGACTTCCCTTTTTCAAAAACTTTGAACTTCTAAAGTTTGTTGTCCTGATTTTCAAAGATCCTTAGTGCATATTTATTCACCATGGAGACAAAGGGCAAAGTCAGAATCAGCTGTGAATGACATTCATGGGGAACAGACCACTTATTTATATGCTAGAAATAGATGGCAATTTAGATTAAATGTAGCCAACAACATTTGAAAATGGTGGCCCTGGATGACAAACATGAAAAAGACTCTAGGGATACTATTAAGTGAATTGACCTCTTGTGAGCATAATTGGCAATGAGGTCAAAAAAGCCAATGACTGTACCTTTGAAAATTTAATTTATTAAGGACAATATATGATGGTTTTGCAATAAACCTCCAATTATTATGAAAACACTGATTGCATGGCCTGTTTCCTTAGAAACTAAGCAAAAGGTGACATGTTCTGTTGACTTTATATTATACATTCATAACATCATCCTTCAATTCTATGTCATAAAGAATTTATGTAGGACATTAATCATGCAAGACCATTAAACTGTTATCTCATTTCAGTGATAATTGTTTACTGCTAAAAATGGTTCATGTTTTGTTCCAACAGTTGGACTGTGACTAAAATGTATCCTCAGAGCAGTGTTGGCAAAGAAGATTAACTTCTTCAGAGACAAGGAGGTATGAAAGCAGAGGAGCATCTTATTATTGCACATCAGAAAATATAATTTACAAAACCTGTGCAAATCAATCACCAAGTGGATCAAATGAAGCATTGGCAATAATTGGACCTACTCACAGCTATGTGCCTCTTATACAGAGTACTAGGGAAAGACTTTTGCAAGATTTTTTGCCTATGGCAAGGGGGTTGGAACTCAATGATCTTTGAGGTCCCTTCCAACCTGAACTGTTCTATGATTCTATGATCCTCATGTGAATAATGTACCCATCCCCTTTCCCAAAATATAATGAAGGGGGTATAAAATGTTTTTCTTTTTATGATTGCTTTAAACAATGTAGAGTGTAAGATGAAATGTAATAAAACTAAACCATGAAATATACAGGCAATTATGAGGAGAACTTAGGCTGCAAGAAAAATATTAAGCATTTACTGAAAGGAATGCTCATAAAAAAGAGAGAAGCTGCCCGCCAGCATAACTCAGCTAATCAGAGTTGTGCTGTGCAATACAATGATTTGTCACCTGCTTTTAGATTTCCCTATTGACTCTGGCATGGAATAAGAATGGGATCAATTTAAAGACGTACTTTATTCCCAAGGGTGCCATCACTAATGCTGCTGTCTGTTACTGCATTCTAAATGGAGCCCAACAATATATTTTTCTGTAGCAAAGTGTCTACTTTATGAACATAATAAATAGCAATGGCCCTTTAATGACAACTTTAGCTTTGGCCATTACGGTACATTTTAAGTGCTTAAAAACACTAATGGGAGCCATATAGTGTTAATTATACTTAAGATATGAGTGCTGTACACAAGAACTACTGCAACATTAAGTAAAACACTTCTGCTAATCCTAATTATAGCCTGTATAGAAGAGATAACAGAAATCAAGTGCTCCTTCTACAGCTAGTTCTTAAAATAGCAGAGACAGGAAGGACAAATTAGCTGGAAAAACACTGCAAACACCTTATAGCATGGGACTTGATCATTTTTTACACCATTTATATAAGCAGCAACTCGCATGACTTCTGCTGTGCAGAAGCACGTATCCTGGCCCTGTAATCAGCCCTGTACTGGGGCTAATCTGTTCCCTGTCAGACCAGCTGATCTCTAGATCAGCATGGATCAAGAGACAGACAATAATTTGAAAGAGAAGGCTGAAAAGTTTAAGAATACAGAGATGAAGGGCAGACCGAACAGGAAAGTCTAGACTCACCTTGACTAACTCCATGAATTTACCTCTGGTACCTGAGTTAAGAAGGAAATTGCTGGGCCATTTTTATACTTATAAGACTTCCAGGGGTGATGCAGATTTTCTGGTAGCAGGTAATTGTGCTTGTTCATCCCCACATAAGAAATCTAAATTGAATATCATCACCTTTTGACAACTCAATAATGTGCATAAAACTATGTGAAGGATTAATTTAGCCTACTGCTCGTAATAAATAGTACTTACAGCTGAGTGTTTAAGAATAAAGAACTTCTCAATGTATATTTTGACTTTTCTGGAGCATTTCAGCAGAGGCAAAGAAGGAGAAGGAGTAAGAAAATCTCTTGAAAAATGCAAGTAAACTATTCAGATAAAGTCCACAAATACTTCATATTTGGGCTGTAGTCCTAATATTGTTAAAGTTAAAAAAATTTGTATGACAGGACTGGCCTTTGCTTTTCTGTGTTTGATTGCATGAAGTCTCCTGTGTTTAGATTCCTGCTAAATCCTCTATAGCCCTTCCCCTCAGCAGTTCACATCACAGAATATTCAACAGTTTTGCTCCAAGCTGTAATACAATCAGTCCTAAAAGTTTGCATGCAGCGGGATCACAAACAGTATACCTCTTGCAGTAAGTTATCACTGAAAATGTAGAACAATACATAAGGCAAACTTAGTTATTAGACCAGGCCAATAATTACATACTGTGCCAACAATTCTAGATATGTAAAAAGAGATCTGCATCTTCTACAAGAAATAAATACAATTATTGGTGGAATCAGGTGAAAAAACAAACATAATCTCTGAGCCAATAGCCATCCAGGTCAATATAACAGAACAGCTGTACAGAGCAAACTATAAAGCAATTCTCTTTCAGAAAGTTGGGGAAAATCACAGAATAGGAGTGGGTNCTCTCTTTCAGAAAGTTGGGAGCATTTAACACAAATAATTGAAAATCACAGAATAGGAGTGGGTTCAATTAAAGCATAGTGTAAAATAGTCTGATGGCTTACCATTTCAGTGCACTTATTTTAACCATGTTCTGGACAGTGCTGGCATCAGAAAGAACACAAACCTAGAAACTTCCTATTTTTCAAGTAATCTGAACAGTCAAACTACTTACTCAAGACGCAAACTGACTGATCAGGAGAAAAATGGCAAGAGACTTCAGCATGCATGGATGACTAGCTAAACCAACTTAGCCTTCTCTTTGTCAAAAATTAAGCTCCACTTATTTACAGACTTTTGGTAACAACGGTATCATGTTTACTGTGCCCATACTTGGCACTAAAAGTGAGTCCTTGTTAGCGTCCTCGTTTTACAAAATGTTCTCTGAAATTATCAGCAGCTCAATCATCTGGACAAGGAGGGACTTTGGTTCCAAAGTGAAAAGAGAGAAAAGTATAACCTTCTGAAAGCAACAGTGCTCCTTGAAGCCACTAGGTCAGTCAGGTTTCCAGGGCTACAGCTAAATGTTTCATTTACAAGTTTGTCAGCATTTGCATGAAAGTAAATTAAAGAAGAATTATAAAATTTAAACATTTCTTAAATTAAAACTAGTGCAATAATCTCAAAATATTTGAGCATTAAAAACAAAAAAATAAAAGCAAAGAAAAAGTATTATTTACTGATAGTATCTAATAACTGTGGAAATGGATTGTGGTTTCCTGTTTGGTGGAGTTTTTTTATTTCTTCTACTCTTCCCACTCTGCCACTTCTGAAAGAGCTACGTGAATGTCTGCAATATTATGTATGTTAAGGAAAATATATAGGCAGGACCTAAGAAAATTATGGCCATGCATTGAGGAACATCTGACAGGTTCAAGGCTGCCAGGCACAGCGGCCCATAGAGTCATAACTAACCAGAAAATAGTGGCTCTCATGAAGACAAAGAGACTGTAAAGATGGATGCATATTTTTTGTCTCAGTCTTGGTGATCACAATAGTCACCTCTTGGTGACATGGAAAGTCTTACAGAGGATGTGTTACAAGTCTTATTTAAATTTTTTTGGAACAATTTCAACACAAAGCGTTTGAACATGCTATTTTTCTAAATATTAATAATAAAAAATGTTACAATATGTTGCAGAGATTGTACTGCATCAGTCTTGATTTAACATTGAAAAATGATGCATCTGTTTAACACCTTACAGAATTATTCACATGGAGTATTCAAAAGAAGTGCTCTTTGAAGAATCCTAAGCAATTCAAAAGGAGTATTTTATAAACTGCAAAAGTGTAAAAACTGCTCTTCCTTCGCCACCTTTATAGATATAGATCTATTTTTAAAATATGCTTTCTTCCTCTTCAGATAGTAACTGATTTTGTGCTTGAGGTATGGGAGAAAAAGAAAAAAAAGGATGAAAATGTTTTGACCACTGCAATTTGATATTCCATGCTGCCTTGATAAGATGTCAGAAATCATCCTCATAATTTGTTGCCTGGAATATTTTTGTAAAACCTTTTTTGATACATAGTTTGTTCCTGGTCTAATATAGTCTTTGTTGCTATTTACAAGACCATCAATATTTACTTCCCTGCAGTTAGGTAACTCTTATAAATATGGAGAACATTCTCTAAATTGACAATCTGTAATATTTAAATACAATTCATATAATCAGTTTTAAATATATAGTATATTCAGAGGGCCTGCAGCAGAATGCACAGTATTCAAAATGATTAGCATACAAAACTACTCTTGTCGTTTTGCTCCTTTGTGTAAGAACTCATTACTGAGTCATCATATTTCAGCAGTAGTGATGCAGAATTTGGATCTGACAACAATTTAAGAATGAATCAAACAGCAAATTATCTGCAGGAACTCACAAACCTTTCTATATCTGCCCACTTGGGCATCACCCCAAGTAACTGCATTTTCATGCCAGTAGTGCTGCCCACAAGCTGAAGTGCCAGCTGATCTGTATTGCAAATGATACTAATTGTTTCATTCATAAGAGATAGAATTCATCCTGATAAACCCCAAGGCACCAAGGGAACAGGAGTAGTACCAGCCTCCTCCCACAACCCTGGCTTACTCAACAGGGCTGTGAGGGAAGGTGGAGCACCAAGGATTGCTGGGCTCAGTGACTAGCCCTGTTCTATGCAGGTGCATACATATGCAAACAATTCTGGAAGGTCACAGATTAGACCAAGGTGCTTCATCAGCAGTTCTAAATACAAGGAAGAAATTCTTTATGATGAGGGTGGTGAGACACTGGACCAGGCTACCAAAAAAGCTGTGGATGTCCCACGACTTTAAGCTGCAAAAGGTTTTGAGTAACCCAATCTAATGTAAATGTCCCTGCCCATGGCCAGCAGTTGGACTAGATGAGTTTTAAGCATCCCTTCTAACCCAAACCATTCTATGATGCTGAGTTATCTCCTGCTGATCTGCAGGATCAGTAGGTTATAGGCATACCATGGACATGTGAAGGTACAGGTATGCTGTCTGCTTCTAGGGGTAATCCCAGTTTTAAGAGGCTACTGCTAGCCATGGTCTTTCCAGCCTTCTTTTTTCATTCTTAGACTAGGGCTAAAATTCAGCATCCTTTCAGTTGCATGTTACCTGTAGTGCTGAACAGTAAACTGAACAATGAATATCTATCCTTTAAACTCCATATATATCTACACTTAGTAGGTGTATATCACAGAATCACAGAATGTCAGGGATTGGAAGGGACCTCAAGAGATCATTTAGTCCAATTCCCCTGCCAGAACACCTAGACCAGGTTACACAGAAATGTGTCCTGGCAGGTGTTGAGTGTCTCCAGCAAAGGAGACTCCGAACCTCTCTGGGTAGCCTGTTTCAGTGTTCTGTCACCCTCACTGTGAAAATTTTTTTCCTGATATTTCTGTAGAACCTCCTATGTCCCAGCTTACAGCCACTGGCCCTAGTTCTATCATTGGATATCACTGAGAAGAGCCTGGCTCCATTCTTCTAACACTCACCCTTTACAGATTTATTAATGAGGTCATTCCTCAGTCTCCTTTTCTCCAAGCTAAAGAGACCCAGCTCCCTCAAGCCATTCCTCATAAGGGAGATGCTCCAATCCCCTCATTATCTTCATGGCACCATACTGGACTCCCTCAAGCAGTTACCTGTCCTGCTTGAACCGAGAGCCCCAGAACTAGACACAACACATACATTCTGGCAGATTGTTCTTATACAGACAATTTCAGATTGTGAGTTAACTTGGCTAAAGAAGTGGTGAACTGCTTAGCCTGAAGATACATTCACAGAAAGATGGGGTACTGGCATATGCTGGCACTCCCTCTACTGAAAACTGATATGTAATAGGTCAGCAGAATGCCAAGAAGGCAACAGAGGCATAGGCTGGGAGTGGCTTATGGAAAGAAGCAGAGATAAAGCTTCTTGCAATACCAGTATTGTGGTAGATTTGAATTTTGCTGAAAAAGGAAAATTCTAAGATTGTTTAGAATACAGTCACAGAAATAGGTCTCATTTGTGCACATGCATTTTAAACAAAGAGGTGCCAGAAGTACTATTTGCAATTTGCCTTCTTTGATAGCATAACTGGGAACTAGTAATGCACAGGAGCTTGTGTAACCCTAAGTCATTGAAACAGATAAAAGTACAATAATTATATCCAACTGATCCACACCAATGCTTTTTAGTGTCATTATTCTGGGGATAAAAACAAATTCCTCTCTTCTTTCTTATCCTAGCTCATATATTTCTTACACTGTAACACTGTCAGGAGGCTTGGTAGTATTTAGTCCCACGCACAGTAGCACAAGAAGTAAAAGTCCTACTGTAAAACCTTTTAAACATACCCTTCCTGGAGAAGCTATTTCTCTTGGAATATATGAGATGTATTCTCAAACTGGATACAAGCAGTTCTATTACTCCAACCAATTTCAGGAAGATCATAGAGATTCATCTCTCTCTCTTCCACAATAATTCCTCTGTGCCAAATGGCTGGCACATTTACAGCTTCAGACAGAAGTGTTGATATGATGCACCTGTACTGGAGATAAATAGAGGACTTCACTTTTCAGTGCTATCAATCTCACAAGGACTGTATTTATTTTACAATTTCATGAAAATAAAAGTAATGGACAGAGACCTTTTCTCCCTGGTAAAACTTCTGTAAGAGAAGCATAATATCTCTACGAGGTATTAAGCGCCCTCAGTGTCCTCATCTGCTCAAGACAATTGGAGTTTCCAACATCCAGCCCTATACAAGAATTTCATGGTATCTTAAGGCATTCATTCCACACAAGCAAACCCCAGGCTGGTTTTCCCCAGATAGACAGAGCATCACTTATATCCCTCATCTTTCTCTGACCAGTGACACACTTGTGTTTAGATTTGAGATGTTAAACAGGACTGGACACAGCACTGACCCCTGAGGTAAACCACTAGTTCCTGGACTAGACTGTGCCACCGATTCTCCATCCTTTGGGTCTGTTCTTGCAGCCAGTTTTCGATGCACCTCACTGCTCATCTGGTACATGCATCATGATCTTGTCTACAAGGACTTTACAGAAGACAGCATCAAAGGCTTTTCTGAAGTCCAAGGAGACAACATCCACCACTCAGTCAATATAGTTTTGGTAGCTGATGCACTGCCGAAGTTGATCATAGAATATTCCCTGACCAGATGCCCAGGGAAAGAATGACATTCCAAGATTACCATCTGACTTGCATGAAACTGGCTGATTGACTAAATTTGTTTACTAGAATAAATCTGTCATAAAGACTAGTTGGATCTGTTCCTCTTCATTCAAAAAGGTAATTACAAGGCTTAGTTATTAATTGTTATTTTGATTAATAAAAGTGTAAATTGCCAGACTTTTTTAGTATCTTTGTAATTTTACAAGTGGAATGCAGACAACCTTACGCCTGAGAAAAGATCAGAGACATAAATTTTCCAGAGCTCTCATCTTGTATAACATATTAATCTGTGTTCCAGCTAAGCTGACTGCATTTTTCTCCATTGGCATTAGTGTCATTTCATTTCCCTGTCACATTATGACACACCACTGTGTCCAGAGAGCAACACCAGCTTCCAATGATTTGTTCAGGAACCTTTCAACTCTCTCAAATGTCTGATATCTCTTTCTCATCACAAAGATCACGGATAATAAGATTGTGTTGTTACTAGTTTACTCATTCATAGCTACGCAGCCAAAGATGTTTCTCTTTTGTCCAGTCTCATCATCTATTACATAAGGGAACTGAATGTTTCGTCCATAGAGGCCAATTATATACTGATAGTTGTGTGCCTGTTGTGCAGGCTTTTTTCTATTCTATTGCATAGTACATTTGTTCCATGTTGGATTGCTATATTCCATTTGCAGTTCTAGCCTCGTAACAGAACATATGCACACAGTGCTTTCATCTTGGATAATGCATGGTTCATTTCTGGAAAAAAATTCGGATTGCACTCTGTGCCAAACCTCTAAGGTTAAAGCTAGTAAATGAATATACCACAAGGACAGGCTACTTTGAATCTTGGTTGTTGGAAGCAATGGACAGAGATATGCTATTAGTCCTAATTAAATGTTCATAAACATAATTAAATAAAAAGAGCCTTTTTGGGAAAGCTAAAAAATGAAGTTTATTGCTGTCTGCTTCCTTATCAGAACATGCCTGTATCTTTTAATGTTTGTATTTCAACATCCCTTTTCCTCTCTTTTTTGTCTGTTCTAACTACAAAACTACTTGTAACACATTTCAAACATAATGAATATATAAATTACCGCGAAAAAAATCTGCTTATAGAGTCTTTATTTATCATGCTCTTTTGAAGCAGCCTGGTAAATTAAAGAGATGCAAGGCATTTCTATGACAGGAAGGATATTTAACACCTTAAGATTTCCGCTTGTTTTATAGTGTTAATAGGCTCCTGCTCACCAAAGCAGAGACAGTTAAAATGAGGAGGCCATATTGTCACTAGCTAGTGTGTGGGAGTTCTGAAGACATGTACAGCCCACACCAGCAGTCTGCTGTCTGGGATATCCCTTCCAAACCTCCAAAGCCAGGCCACATCGTCCAAGGCATTGTTGATGTGCTTAAGATCCTGAGGGCTCTCTCACTTTAAAAAACTGAATAGGACTTTTGTTTATGGATTAAGAAACATTTGGAAAGGGAATGGAAGCCTCACAGCTTGTTATAATTTGCATGCTGGGACCTTGCATTTCATACAGTTGATGCACTCTTCCCCTTAGTGTTAATTGCATGCATGTGCTGGAGGAAAATCTTCTTTTCTTCTACCTATTCTAGGTCAGCTCTGGGTGGTTTGGCTATCTGATATTTGATTTACTACTAAATTAAGTTAGATTGCTAGATATGGGTCATTCATATGCAGCAGACCCCAGTACAAAAGTTCATATAGTAAAATCATCTTTAGTCTACACAAGGAATGAAGCTGTGCCAAAGCCAATTTTTTTTCAGAATAACCATTGTAAAGCTTATCTATTTGGGTATGGAACCAAGACAGAAACATGTGCTGTATCTGCCAGACCATGCAAAAAGCACTATCATAATTCTCACATTTCAACAGTTTTGTTTACTGTA
Organism: Turnix velox; assembly: GCA_013400935.1. Classification (NCBI taxonomy): domain Eukaryota; kingdom Metazoa; phylum Chordata; class Aves; order Charadriiformes; family Turnicidae; genus Turnix; species Turnix velox. Next base: position 13,703 of record VZTY01027463.1, read on the forward strand.
TGAACTCTGCTAAATAAATACAAATAGTTATGGTGGAGCATGTATGGATGAATGGATAGATGGATGGATGATGAGTCTATAGATGAAATGGTAGTGGATAATGGAGAATACTCATCCGTAATGGGCCTTGGACAGCATTTTAATAACTGCAGTATGCAGAACCTGCACATTTCTGAAGAAAGAGAAGAAAACAATCAGCTGGCATATTGTCATAAGTCTGTTGAGGTGGAACTGAATGGAATGCTATAACCGTCATGCACTGGCCATACCGTGACAGGTTATAGACAGTTGATAAAATGAAATTTAAATAAAGGAGCAACCTTATTCTATTGTATCCTGCAATTAAAGCCATTAGGCAAAGGAAAAACCATTTTAATTTCCACCTTTATGATTCTGGAATGTATCTCTTTATTGTGCTGATAAAATCTAATGTATTATATATTTCATCATGACAAAATATAACTAATGCCATGAACAGTTTTTGATTATTGCAAGTATAATGTATGCTTTTAGCAGAACTGAATTTATTATTGTAAAATTTCTAAAACTAGTTCTAAATTACCACGAAACGCATCAGAGTGTAAGAAAAAGGTTTGTCAATTACAAGACCAATTATTTGAAAGATTATAGCATCCAAGTCAATTTCAGAATACCTTCAGCTCCTGTCGTCTTCTTTTTTTAGAGGGAATGAGGATAAAAAGAATAACAGAAGAGAAATACCCACTACCTTTATAAAACCAGACAAAAGGAGCAATAAGCAAAATGTTTCATGTAACAGCAATAACAATATAGATGCATATGATTTTATGAATATCAAACTTTTTAAAAAGAGTAGGAAAGATTTTCATCACTAGTATTAACACCAAAAAAATCCAACTGCTGCAAAACTATTTAGGCAATGCTATTTTCTGCATTCATAGACATGCCCAGCAATGATGCTTTATCAGTCAAGGTTAAGCACTGGATCATTAACCATGCAGAAACGTTTCATGGATTTGTGTATACAAGATTATATTCTCTCAATGCTCCATACTGTATTATACAATTTTAGCCACTCTTTTATATCTACCACTTTCAATGAACTGGAAACATGACTGCACACCACCGACTAACCTATCAAAAGTTTACATGATTATTTCTTTTGCCCCTTAGGATTAGAATGTACAATGCATAATGCCCCAAAACGCATTTCTATGGAATACCCACACAAATTACTTAGTGCAGTAATTTATCCTCCCTTAGAAAGGCATCCCCATATCTCTCAGACTGATTATTCTTCACTATAAATCCAAAATAAGATAGAAATACCTTAAAGTATTTACTAAGAAAATAACACAGAACAGCCATGCAGTGAGCAACCTGCCCACAAGTACGAGATTGTTCAATTACCAACAAACATTTCCTGGGCTTTTTCACTTTGTCATAAGGTATTTTGTAAAGCCAATCCCACACAGTTCTAGGTTCATGCTTTAGTGCATATGCAATAATGGGCAGTAATGCCAAAACAAAAATAAGAATAAGCTTATTATGCCAGGTTTCAGGAAAGCAACTGCCTAGTCCAGCAAGGACAATTAGATTCTTGAGAGTATTAGTCACCATTTTCAGACACTGTTGTGTGAAACAAAGTACTTCTTCACACAGATCACCTCTCTTCTCATTAGTGACTGATTACATGACCAACCACAGCAATTCATTATTTGAAAAACAGATAATGGAAGGTATTTAAACTACTCTGAGGTTCTTTTTAATCAAATGAAAACTGGACCTCAATAAATCAGAATTATACAACCAGATTCACAGACCACCAGAGAAGTCTCCAGAGATTATGCAGATTGCCCTTGTTCTGGCAAAAAGCAAGAGAGTAGAGAGTTTAGTGATCACTGGAAAGATTTAAGGTCTGAATTTAGCCTACCATATGTACTGCAGAATAATGGCAAAACTGTGAAACACTAGGGATAACAGAAGGAAATCATACCACTCTAGTACAGGTATAAGTTAATAATAGGACAGGAACTGTTTAACAGGAGTATGTTTACATTTTAGTATTTTCATACACATCAAAATATAAAGCTTTTTAATTCCATTTAGATGGGCTACAGAAAAGAAGCCTGTTGCTGCCTAAACATAAAGCTATTTACATCCCACCTTCTGCTCCCCCTTCTATGAAGTGCAGTATAATGATATGTCTACACCACTTAAAATGGATTTTAAACTTCCTCTTTCTGCTTAAAAAAAATCTGTTCATTCATCTTGAAACATTTTGGTAATTGTTAGCAGTATTGAATCAGACTATTATTATGATAAGTAAACTTTATGGATTAAAATCAGACAGACAAGGTCTATGCCTCAAGAAAGCTATAATTAAGTTGCATATTTCCACTAAAGATCAGAGATTTATGTACCATGTGAGAAATCAAGGAGTTCTAGAGAAATGTTGAGGAAAAATATCACTGCTAGCACTAAAATATGCTAAGCTGAATGTTTTGACTAATTGCTTATCACAGGTATACAGAAAAAAAGTAATGGAAGGTAACAAAATAACTACAAAATAGTGGTTGCCCATACATATACAGACCTTACTTTCATTGAGAATGTGTATATTTAAATTCATCGTTCTGTGAATGTTTCAAATAGACCCTATAGCTTCCACTGCAGTGAACAATGGCCTTAATGTTTGTCTCACTTAATTATAGTTCCAACTGAAGGGCATCTTCAGAAAGTGGTTTCCTGACTCGCCTTGAACAGATACTACATCCACACCTTCCATTTCCAGGAGAGTATGAGAGCAGAAACACTTCCATGGACATTCTTCATTTTGGTCAGAAATTTAAAGTAGAAAGAAGGACACTGCCTCTTCACATCCAAAGCAATACTTGCTGGCACAAGCTAAAACATGGCAGGAACATCGTTGGAAGAGAAAGAAATAAAATCCTTTTCCTAAAATATGTCCTCTCTTTTCAGTTCACATCTTCGGCTCTTGAAGAGTCTGTTCCTGATGAGCAGCTGCAATGGTGTTCCCAGGCTATGGCCATATGAGGAAACTGGCACAGGGCTGTAAAATTTTGGAAAAGTGAGAAAATCCAGTACTAAAAAGGCCAGCTCGTTGGGCAGGGTAGGAATCCCTGAGGGTCAACATCAAATCTGTTCTTTCTGGTCTGGCCATAACTTCTTTGCTCTCTGTGGTTGTTCATAGTCAAACGAAAATTTTGGCTTGTACCTTGAGGCTTCAGGTGGCCATTTCAGTGAGCTTACTACCAATAGAAAAAGACTTCAATAGAAAAACACATTTGCATTACATTTGTTCCAGTGTATATCAGATTTTCTAAACATTAGACAATGTAACAGAACTATTTTTGGCATCTGCCAACAGTCTCATGGTCACAAACTGAAAAAAAACAGCTGTTCAATTTTTTTTTTTACTATCCCAGTGGACCAGGTAAGTCTTAAGGTTTTTGAGTATTAAATTATGAAAGGAATTATAAACAATTCAGGGAGTTCTAAAATCCCATTAACAATTCTTTGCTGATGAGGAAATTTAGTTTGGATCCCCTTAGACTCTTTATGTGGTATCAAAGAGAAAAAAGTGAATGTAATGGATGTTATCTTCTGTCTCATAAAAAGCATTTCAAAATATGAGTTACCAGTGAAAGACATGGTAAGCTCATTTTGTATCACTGCTCTTCTCTGTAATTCTGTCTTGTCCCCATCATGAAGAAATTATGAAGGGGAAAAGAAAGAACTTAAGCTCAATTCTGACAAAAAGGCAGTATAAGGAGACAGACTTTGGTAAAAAAAGGTTGCATCTCCATCAGTAAAATCAAGGGATCTCAGTACCGTAGATTCCTCCACACTTTCTGACAAAAAAACTGGGCTTTGGATGGGGAGTTATCTCCATTTCCTACCCTTAGCATTACTTTTCTGTAAAGGGTGTGAGTGCCCAGGCCAGGCTGACAGGGGGTGCAGCTGTGTGATCTCTGTAGGGAATAGCCACAGATGCTCTGAGCTGGACACAACCAGTCCAGTCAGCTACAACCCACCACAGGGCACTGTTGAGACTTCAGCCACCTCAGCCTAGGGGAAAGCCTGTGTCAGACAGGGCAAAATGCTGGATGGAGAGAGGAACAATAGAACAGCGAGGACAGAGAAATATTTCCTTCCATTTCTCCCACAGCATAAACTCTTAGGAGAAACATTATTTCTGATTATTTAACACTTTCAAAGAGTGATGAACCTAGAAGCCTTTCACCAATTCCACAGATAACACTGGTGAGAAATGCCTAACCTAGTCTGTGATGCAGCTGTTCTAAAGGCTAACATCAAGCTGTCACACAGAGCTGTGAACTGCCTGGTCCCCTACATGCCAGGCAGCAGGCTGCCACTCTTCTGATGGAAGTAGGTCTCTGCCATAGTGGGTGGTGGTGCCTATATCTTGTACATACAACGGATGGCTGTGTTCCTGCACCTAAACCTGCTTTTTTCCAACAGCAGCTCCCTGAACAAGAAACCCTGGCTGGAACTCATGCTGGCTGAAGTAGTAAAGATGCCTCTGTCTATTGATCTTCATGCCAGACATTGATGGATGGTTGAACTGCTGCAGGCAGCGCTGACATCTGCCACTGGGGGATTCAATGGCAGAAAGGCAGAGAGACTTGATGCTGAGGCCACCACAGGTTTAGCAGCAGTTAGGCAGACTAGAGTGAAGTGGGGTCAGAAGGGGAATTTCTTACACAAGTATCAGTTTGAGGAATAACTCTTCAAAACCTTAACAAATCCTGACATGTCTGCTGCCAAAGACTTTCTGTGCTGGATCTGAAGAGATGGCACATATGAGTGAAATACATCAGACATGCTCTTTCTGTGTATTGATCCATTTTTTAAAAATTGCAACATGGAGAGTCTTGGAAAGATTTCTCACAGATATTACATCTTTTGAAAAGCATTGCTGATTATCAATTTCCTTGTATTTCTTGAGATCAAGTATGTTTAAAACACTCCCAAGTCAAATGTTTCACAGATAGAAAAGTCTTGAAAGCACAAAAGACTATAAAGTCTGTAAAAATCATAGAAAAATCAATTCAAATGATGGAGAATTCATTGCTTGAGAATGTAAACTCTAATCAACTTAAAAGTTCTGCATTTATGTCCAAGGCAAAAGGCCGGCAGCTGTGCAAACAGCAAGTCTGTTCCTGTACTCCAAATGGAACTTGGACCAAAGTAAAGTTTGGAGTGCATCCATTTTCACCATAAATGCTAAAGAAGCGAGGGCTCAAAAATAAATGCTCTGTCTAGATTTATCCAAGTAAATAGGTTTATGGATTTCACACTACATTCATAATTCATTGAGATTTTAACATCTTCAGCAGTTCATTTTAAATACTCCTGCCATCTTTGAAGGACCAGTCAAACAAAATCCTCTTAAATAAGAAGACAGCTGCTGTTTAATATAGTTTCTAACTGCTAAGCGAAACTATCTTTTTTCCTGTACTAGCTTTAATATCTTACAACAACTTTCCTCAATTTACTCCTAGGGCTTTGGGGTTGGGAATTTTGCTAATTTTTTAAGCAGATCTTAAGCGTAGAAAAGATTTTCCAGGTTCACAGCTTTGGTATACTGCTGTGCTTTGCAAAAGAAATTCTATTGCTGACACATAGGCATAACAAGGCTGTACATTTCACAGTCTTTGTAGCATGTTTCACACTAGCCTTAGCCTTAGACCTAGACAGGGACATAGTACCTCCTGTTTCTCCTGTCATGAAGCTCTGAATAATCTTTATCTTGCTGTATATTTTCTGATGTATAAACTCACAATAGCACATGTAAATGCATTTTCATTAAAAACATGAGTATAATACAGTAAGCTGAGCTGTTCTGATTTCTACCAGGCAGAGATCCCTTCGTTCACAGGCAGTAATAAAAATATAACCCTGAATAGCAATGAAGTGGTAAAAAAACAAGAACAACAACTTACAGATACAGTGGCTTTATGAGGTTATTTCTATGCAGCAAACAAATTATCTGTTGCCCAAACAGGAAATAAGACATGAAATGGCAGAAGCTAATGGTCCACCCAGCACAACTTCATTTCTAAAGAAACAGCCACTCAAGGCATTAGAGAAAGCATACATGATATGGGGCAATTATGAGTCACATATCAAGGCAGTTATTATCTAAGGAATTTTTAAAGTTTAAAAATTGCACCTACCTATTGACTTAAGAGCCACCCAAAGGCTTAAGCAAGAGGGGTTTTTCTGTTTTTTTAGCCCAGTGAGTGTTGTCTTTGTATTTCTCATATGTAAGATTCTACCTTGACTCTCTGGCTCTTGAGAGATAGGTTGAGGATACAAGAGGTGTCCTCAGTGAGCGAAGTCTTCTTTAAAGCCAAGTTTTGGTTTCACTAGCCTATAAACCAATACACATTACTTCTCTGCTGTGGGGAGTTAGTACAAGAAATTACGTTAAATTCGTTCTGGCTAGCAACTGTTCAAAAACTGGTAAAGGGAGAAGGTGTTTCAGCCTTTTTTTAACTGCAATGCAACAACTCCTTCTATGTGGAGCCACTAAGAAAGAAAGTGAGCTTTTCAATTTATATCCAGTACGTGTATCTCTGGCACTACTACCATGGTGGTATCCATGCAGATTTTAAAACGCATTTTATCATATATATTCCCCCACTGCAAACATTAGCATTCAAGGACACTGCATGGCTTTGAAACCATGCTTGAATGATACACTTCGAGTTACAAACTTACTCTCAATACTTCCTTCTCCTTAGAAGCAGCTGCAACCATCTATTTGAGATTTCCACAAAGGATTTTCAAAACAAGACTTCCAGATAATTAGAATTAAGCTCAAGTATTTGGTCCTGATTCTCAATTTCATTTCAAGTGGATGATTTAGACTAATGCTGCTTTCCACTGCTTTGTGTAAATGAGAATCGGTCTCATAGTTTGTCTAATGATGTATTTATTACAGATTATATTCTGACATTTCACATTTCCATACTGAACAAAGAGGCTGTCCTGGTCTTTGCTTCTAATCCAGTATGTGAAGCAATATGTGAAAACACGGAAATTGTTTATGAAAAATTAAAGAACTGCAGCTTTTTATGACAAATAACATGTTACAGTTGAAAAGCAGGTACGTGGTATGACTCTTACTTTACTGACATGCTTTTCCAGTGCCATATGCTACAGAGTGCTGCAAAACATACTGCTTTCTTTCAGGACATTACCTTGTTTTGACAGCAAACATGACTTGACAGATGCCTCAGCAGAGAAATCGCATGATTTCTGACCTTTTTGTGATATGTCATTTCTAGAAAGCCTTGGTGCAGGTGCTTCATCATGGGACAAATAACAGAGATACACACCAGAGAATTACATGATTCAAAAGCTTTTATCTGTTTTTTTACTTTCTTGCATTATATTTGTTTCAGAACGTGTCATCTATTGGCCTTTGTGAAATGAGATGCCAAACCTCAGGATATAGGGTTTAGGACTGTATTATCCTAAAGATTCGTATCTATTCTACTCTGGGGAATAATATCTTATGGGTTTTTTTAGTTATCCAATGATTTAATTCAGGCAAAGATGGGTCTGAGTCTCAATTATACTATGCTTCAGACAGAGATGGATAACTTTAAACACCTTCAAAGGTCACTTCATCTTGGAGCTGTTCAAGGCCCTGTCTATCTACTGCAAACAAATGCAATGCAAAAGCATTTCACATCTTCAAAAGCCACAGTGTGTGGGGAATAGCAGTACTGTAGTGTGTTACCTGCATGCTCCTCTTAAGTCAATCCTAGTTTATGCAGCAGCGATCAGGGCTTATAAAGACACACTTCATTCTACACTCCTGTTATCTATGTAGACTGTCAAAGTAGACTGTCTCTTTACTGGGGGACATCTCTGGCTCTCTTGAAACCGATTAATATTGCTATGAAGAAGGACAAAGCCAAATGAACAAACCCACTTTTGCTGTTAGCCCAGTACACATTGGCCTAAATCCTGTTCATACCATATATGAACAACATTAAAGGCATTGAAGAGAACATAATTACACAGTTTTGTTTTACCATGGAAAATAGGTAATTACAGGTAATTCATGGCTCTATTAAGTTGCAGGATAATTAGTGCTCAAAGTAAGAAATGCTGCCTGGAGATTGTTGTGTAATCCGAAAGGAAATAATACATTTTATTATAGTGTGCTCTAGTTGCTGGCTATTTGTTATGCATGTGCCTTGATCAAAGCTTAAAATATTCATAAAAGTGTGACCACACCTTTATTGCTCCATAGAAACAGTGATAGGGAAAACCAGACCAAGAGATAATAGCTCTTCCATAACTCTTAGATCAATATTTTTTTCTTTTATCTACAATAGTGTTAGATTTAGTATGTCGCCTCTACTGTAAAATGCTCCTCACAACATACTGAAAAAACTGACGACTTACAGCTGGCCTTATAAAATTTTCAAGTTCAGAAATCAACCCTACCACTATTTCTAAAGTGTTGACGCATGTGCTTTCTAACACGGTCCAAGGTCTTCACCCAAATGGAAAAACAAGAAGAATGTAGTACACAAATCAAGCTGCAGGTTAGTAGCAGACATGTACCTGGAAAGCTCACCAGGCTCCCAGAGCAGACAACACAGATAACCAAGGAGACATTTTGGGTCTTAAGCAGAAAGATCACAGAAAAGCCACTAGGAGACTCCATGCAGATTTAGCCTACAGAAAAACATCTACATGGACGCTCAAATAAGAGTTATAAAAATCAGAGTATCAGTGAAGTCTATCTTGAAGGGTGTGGGTACATTATTTAGAAATGTCTCTTAGGTTAACAAAACAAGTTGTAGGAAAAGAGATCACTTTGAGCCTTTGAAAATATCAGATAGGGAATTTAAAAAACCTCTCCAGAAACTCTAATAGCTTTGTTGGAAACAATGTACTTATTCTCTGCAGCCAGTGGAGTACAGAGAAAATACATATGCAAATGAAGACAATAAGGCCTTACCTCACCACAGTCTCTCCCATGCAAATCAAGTTTTGTAAGTTAATATGGCATGTATTCACTCCATCTTATGATGTATTTCAATTTTTATACAACAAACTTGAAGGAAAGGCTATGAAGATAAAGAAGGGTTTGTTACAGAGCCTTTTAAAGTATTGTTATTTAGCAATAACAACATTTAAAACACAAGTCTACCATACCGGAGTTATTAGTACTACTGTTTTGTTGGGGTTTTTTAAAGAAAGGTTAGATTTGTGTGAATTTCATGCTGTGGAGTCCACTTGAACATATATTCATCTGTCTGTAAAGGATGGAAGTTACTACGCGTGGCTGGCTCCCACTGTTCTCACCCTTGGCAAAATGACTTGGACAACAGCTGCTAAGAAAGGAGCAAGAGTGTAAGCAGCAGAAGTGAACTGAATACCCAGAACTGCCTAAAAGGGCATCTATAGATGATGCCAACAGCCATCTGGAATAAGCAGTAACTGGGGAATTACATAGTGACTCTGGAAACAAAGGAGTGTGCTTGAAAACAAGTTCAAAGGAGGCATGAAAATTTGAAAAGATCTGGGATTAGACATAGCAGAGCCAAGCCTGGGTTTGATCCTTCCAAAAGTCACCTCCTAGTTTCTTCCATGGTCTTGGGGACCTCTACCTTGACCAGACTTGACGGGTTTCCCATCAGTCTCTGAATATAACAGGCAGACTCTGCCCTCAAGCTGGAGGACTTAGCCCTTCGGGTGGTAGAGGCAGGACCCACCACTCGCGTGTGCATATGCAAGGTGCTTCCTCACCTTCCTGTGCCTTATTAGCTTGCGGGAAGCAGCTCAAACCTGGAGCACTCATGGCTCCAAGTGTGTGCAGCAATGATCTGATTAACTAAGAACTTTTTCCAGTGATAACACTCACAGACTACCAGGAAGTTAAACAGTATGTTGGGAAAGTCTCTGGATTTGGAACATGACCATTTATACCACTTCACTACTGATTTTGGCCCAAGATAGCTAGTGCTTGCCCAGTTGCTCTTGCATTCAAGTCAGGAATTAATATAAAACAGGTATAGTTTGCTAAGTATGCAGCCAGCCTCTTGCAGAAGATAAAGGGAATTAATCCAGGGAGGGATAGAGGCTCTTTCCTATCTTTGGCTTCAGGAACTAGGTCATCATATTTGCTGCCATATTATACTTACCAGTATAAACACAGCCCTACTATCGAGAGAGAAAAACTTTCACACCATGAAGCCTTTTAGATCAAAAGTTTTTGCCCCTAACTCTTGGAGGCAATCAAGACCTAAATGTAATTTTCACCTCTCTGACAGGGAATTACAGATCTCTCCAAGTGCAGAAAACTATGTCACATGGGGCTGCTCTTGGTCTCCAACACAGATGGGAAATCCCAAAGGATCTGGAGAAAGAACAGCCTCCAGACTCTGGAGCCAATCCCAGAAGCAAACTTGTTATATTTAATTAGCCCCATGGCCGTATTGAGACAGTTAACAGTGTTTTAATAAATTGCCATTGTACTCATGCTGTTTCAAAATGATAGTGTATAGCACCCTAAGTTATATCTGAGAAGTAACCCTCAAAAGAATTGACTCATTAACAGCACTGTTGTGGAGTAAAGAACGGTGGCCTTTAATTATATATCCACATGTAGTCTTCTGACAGTTTGTTATGCACATGATAAACCAAGGACTTGTGTTTTTCTTTTTAACTTGAATTCCAAGGTGATTTTTAACAGTCCACCATCAGTACACTGTGTATTCAGATATTGTTAATGTGCCTTCATTAAAATGGCAATATACATCACATGCAATATTTAACCCCTAGGGCCCCCAGTGGGCTCATTTCAATTCTCTCAATGTATGAAAATTAAAAGTTGATAAGAGAAACATTTCCACAAAGCAACCTATACAGTGCCCACTGTGGTTAATAATAAAGATCTTCACATTATAATATGGAACTCACAAAAACAAATTATTATGACTTCAGCCTAGCAAATGGCACTGTTACCAGGATATTTAGGAAGTTTCTTGCAACACATAGAATTTGCTGAAAGAAATTGACTTCATAAACTGAACTGTGTTGCTCATACATTATTGCAGGATAGCAAAGGAAGCAATATTTTATGATACTGTATGATACTAATAAATGTTAGCTTTCTTTCCCTTCTTAATACTTCCTTTCTGCACAAACCAAAAAGAAAGAGAATAGCCAGAAGTAGCCCAAAAGCACCATCCAGGAGATACAGAATTAAGATTGAGCAGCTTGTATATCATGTGGCCAGAAATGTGGTGTTGACAGTGCCAGCACCTCCACAACGACACTTGTGTCAATAATGCATGGATATCTCCAATTTGTGACCTATGAGAGGAATAAAAACCTGGCGCTCAGGGAAAGCACATTTTCAGGCAACTGTTGTAAATACTGCACCTCAAGCCAGCTGTATCATCCTGACATGAACCACTGTGTTATTTTAGTGACAGCAAAACATTCTGTGTGACCGCGTGCATGAGTGATGAGTAGAGGCAGGTAGTTCTTTCTCTGTTTGCCAATACTCCTTTTTTAATCACCCCAGACACTGCATGCACTGCCAATCCAAATTCAGCCATGATTGCTTATACTCTGAAAAAGCATGGCTGGTTTGGCCTATGCTAACTATTGAAGAGAAGGAAAGGCATCCTTCAACATTTTTGTATTTGACACAACTGGGCTGCATTTGCCTTTCCTGATCTAATTGCTACTGAGCACAACACAGTCTCCTTCCCACTAGTCCCAAAACAATCGTGGTGACCCTTCAGAGCAGCAGAATGCCAATTTCTGTACTTTCCTTTTAACCTGAGTCAAAGTGATCCCTGCCTGGCTCTCCTATACTAAATAGTTAAAACTTTTGAAAGTAAATAATTCTGTTCACTTTGAATAAACTAAAATAAGGATCCAGTACCTCAAGGCTTGAACTAGGAGGACAGGGTAAGTTTGGTAGCTGGGAGAGGAATCATTTCAGCAGCTGTCACAAGTATCACTGCCAATCACACCATCTCAGGGTGTGATTTATTTGCCGTTTGGCAGCACCCCATAAGCAACTTCTGAATTGGAATGTCTGAACAATTAAGTGCTGATGCTGAAAATCAGTATCAAACATGCAAAATTATAGCAAAATCTGAGTTGAACTTGGAGCTTTCAACACAGTTGCTTCCTTTAAATTATTAACAATTATTGTTTATCATGATCTTGTCAATACAAGCTGAACCAAAGACCTAAGTGAGAATGCATACAAAAATATCTTTTAGCATGTATATTTTCCGTCCAAAAGCCTCATTTCACATTTAGAAAACCAATTGTCTCCAGGCTGCTACAGAGAGAATTCAGCTACCAACTGAGCATGCGGGGGTCAGGTCATAGCACATACCATTACAAAAAAAATCAGACACAAAAAAACAAACAGGGAATTTTTGTCACTCAAAGAACACTTTCTCTTTCTTTGGGAGAGCTTGACAGCATAAAACTTGTATGAGCAGCACTTTGTTGTCCATCTATGAGATGGGTAACAGCAGTAATCTGGTATCTCTGACAGAGTAACTGTTGAATAAAAATCTTAAATGACCAGGTAACAGTTCATGCTGATTTTCAGTTTTCTCCTAAAGTAGGCATTAAAGCTTTTTGTTTTCTTCCCCTGATAACTTTCCCCATAAAGTCTTGTGGTATGTAACAACCTGCAAATTAGCCCCAATGGTTGAAGATTTGAATTTCATGTTGCATGTGTGCTTTTGCAGCACTAGTTCAAAGACAATGACCTATCCTACATATCACACAAGAGAAATCAGGATAGGACTCAAGTGCTTGGCTCAGGATGGAAATGGCCAAGTTCTTCACTCATATAGTCTTTTGCTGAGTCCCTTATGTCTCATTATGGCCAACAGTTTTGATCTCTGGTACATAATGCTTGGACCCTGGAGAGGGTAGGCAGTCTGGCACAAGGAACTGGAACGCCCAGAACTTGTCATGACCAGATGGGGAAGTACTGTCTCTTAATAGTAAGCACTGCACAAAAATGGCATTAAGGATCTCTTGAATTTTATTTCTGAAGTTTTCAAAAAGCTCATCTAAATAAATACTTGTGTCGTTAAAAAAAAGTGAAAAGAAATGCAGCACTCAGCTTTCAGTGGCTCATGAGAGCAGACACATCGACTGGAAAGATGTTTTTTTTCAATGCAGACTAATTTTTTCATCAGTTTTAAATGTCTTCCAATTGAGGAAACAAGATGGCCTAAGCCTTCAACAGCAATTACTCAATTACTCTTCTGGTGACACTCAGAAAAAATGAATGGCAAATTTATGTGCTACATGTATTTGTAATATGCAAACTCCAGAAATTCTACAATTAAACACAGTATAGTGGGTTTTGATGTGAAAAGGTATTCAGTTTTAATGCAGTTTATATCGTGATGACTTCTGATGGGTTATTTTTATTTTCATCATACCATTAGTAAAAAGTGATACCTCTTTAGCTCTAATTAGACCACTATCATAAAGAACATTAATAATTAAATAACCCCTTTATCTATTTTCTTCCCCTTCAGAGCACTTCAATCAGGGCTTATGCAGCAGGTTGCACTTGCTTTGAAAATCCATTAGCCTTCCGCCTCACTTGTGGGCTTTTCAAGGGACACAAATGGATAGACACATAATTTTATTTATTTATTTGTTGTGCTTTTGCTTTTAGCTAGATGTAAAATGATGGTGGCAGTGGTGGGGGGGCAGTGGCAGGGGGAAAGAGCACATAATAATATCTGGTGTCACAGCCTTACAGCTTAATTTGTCATCTTATTTTTCACATGCAAGATTCTGACAGCATTGATCACCTGAATCTGTTAAACAATTTTTTCATGAGGCTGACACACTGCCCCAGTACTTGCATCTATCAACATCTGCCTGATTTATTGGCTTAATAACGGGAAATCATTTGGTAGCCCAGCTCTATTTTGCCTGAACACTGACCTGTGACCTTAATTTGCTGCCTTTTCAGCTTCTTTGTTCTCCTATAACAGGTAGCTCACTAATCATCAGAAGCAGCTTATAAACATAGATAAATATTTAACTGAGATCTCAGAGTATGAATGCTTAAATTAGTTCACACTGGAAAAGTATAAATAACTCAGACTAAACAGAGCTACTGAAATCAAAGGCATGCTTGAAGAAAAGATAGGATTTTATATACTTTTAATATTTCATGTCTTTATCTGATCCTATTTCAAAATATTGACAAACAGCTGTTTGGAATTTCTGAAATAAAATAAAGATGTCCCCTGCAGCTAGTCTTTAAAACAAAATCCATAAAGCAAAAACAGTCATTATCTCTACTAGATACCAAAAATGGGGCTAATTGGAATAATGTGATGCCATTAGCTTAGAAGCAGCGATTTCAGATTATTTCAAAAGTTTGGGACTTTAGCACAACAGAAATATAATTTAGAGCATATTCTTACATTTTGTTTAAATAATCAAAATACAGCTTTGCTGTAAGAATAATTTTGGCCTCCTGAACCCTCTGCCCACTAACCCAACAGTGCATATAAAATTGCTAACATCCTAAATGAAACCAATTGCTGTGGGACTTGCTGTGAAAATTTCTATGAACATAAAACACTTTCAGGTATTTTTATTGCCAAACAATCCAGTGGTATGCAGTATCTCTTGGACATACCTAAGAAATTGCTTTTATTTAATATGCGGTGTGACTTTCCAGTTAGAAATTATACTCACCTGGTGAAAACAAAGCCAGCAGTTTTCTTCAATCATTTGGAAAATAAATAGCAGTGTTTGGTCATCGTTGGAAAAACATTCTGTTTAGAATGGCTTGAGAAGGTTATTTATGTGGTAGAGGAAAATGTATAGAATAAACATTCTGGATCTATTCCTGGAGAGACTGCTAAATTTCAGATCTGGTTCCTTCTCATCTCTCATTTCCCTGCCCCATAAGCTACATTCAAAGTGCATAACAACACAAAGCAATAACTTGAGTTAAAGCAGAGATTAACCAATCTTCACTGCAAATAAGACAGAGGCAGTACAAGAAAAGTTTATTCCCACACAAATTTTGAAGAGTAGAAGAAGCCTTCCTGTTGAGAGATCAGACCCTGGAGCACTTGCAGAAGTCCATGGGAAATGGATGTTTGTAGAAAAGCCATTTTGTAGGGCATGGAAAGTCAGAAAAGCAGAATAAGGAATAAGTCTCTTATGGAACCATGAAGACATGTAACAGAATTAGTCTTTTAAGATGTAGGTGGCCTGGGAAATAACTGGAAAACTAAGAGAAAAAGTGATTTTTCATTTCAAGTTGAGGTTAAATTACAGTAAATCACCCAGGAAGAAAGTATTTGGTCCCTTACAAAAGTTTCAGCTTCAACAATGCAGAGTTTTTTCTCAGCATCAGAGATCTTAATTTATGCAAACTAGCAACTCACTCAATTCTTATAATACTCTGGGATTTATATGGCTTCTATCTTAAGACATAGAATGCCTACATACACTTTAAAAGTTTGATGAGCTTGATAACAATAGCTACCATTTTTAATTTATTGAATTTTTATTGAGTTTTATTTAATTTAGATTATCAAAGTATGAGAAAGAAATAACAAAGCCTAGCCTCTACAGTTTATGAAGGTACACAATGATCTTCCTGGATGTGGATTGGTACTACCGCCAGCAGACATCAAGATACTTCTCTCCATGGAAGTCTGACTGGCACACAGGTCAATACTCAAGTCTGGGCATTCATTTGTTACAGTATATAATGGGAAAACCCCACGCTTCTACAGTGACATCTTCAAAATTTTTCTCACACTTCATTTCTGCAGTATATAAGTATCCTGTCCAGGGTCTGTTGTCAATCAGATTAAGAGCATATTATTTAACATGCGTATTCCAGAGAGCAAAAATAAGTGAAAACATCTTTATTTGCTTCTTTTACTGTACAACAATAGTGTGCATAATATTTGAAGGTTAATAGTATGACAGTGATGTACCAAACCATTCAAACAGTATCTTTCTAACAATGGACAATTTCCCTGTGAAATGGATTGGAAAGAATGCGATAGCATACAGAAGGCTATATTAAAATGATGGCCCTTCTATCTGATGAGCAGTGGAAATGTTACTTGCTCAAAGGCACCACTAAAATTATAAACATCTACTTATACACTGTCTTCATAACTGCTACACACCTCTGCACACACACTCACCTGATTATTGTTCCGTTTGCAAACATGACTAAAGCTTACGTAAAGGATCTGTTTAGGTAAGAACTCATAATAAGAAAAAACAAAATTCTTCCAAAAAAGAATGCTGTAGTTGTTCAAGTGCAGCTTGAAAACAAAACAAGATCAGGTCAAATAAGCTGCCTTGTAGGACTGCCATTCTTAATAAAAATACTATTACTGAATGGAACTTCTAATACTTAAATGATAAAATATTGCTGCAAGATAATCTTAATTGAGATCCTAACCTCTCCACAGTTTTTCTGTACTTAATGGAATCAGAAATATTTTAAGATCAATTAGCAATTACAAGAAGTGTATTTTGCTCCCATAAGGATAACTTTTTCTACTATCAAAAAAGCCCAAGCATTTTTGAGGAATTTCAAGGAGCCCGTGTTTCATTGCTGAGAGAACACTTTATTCATGATTTTGTTTACTCCAGTTTATCTTCATTTTCATTAGAGATTTACACATATGTAACTAAGAAGCAACATAGAAGCTACTTTGTCCTTCTCTTGAATATGTATTTGCCTCTTAGTAAACATATCAAAATGAAATTATGCTCTCTAAATGCAGAGACTCACTCAGGGCAATACTTTATCTAATTTCTACATGGAAACACCATTCTACCAGTTGGCTGATTAATTCTTCCTTTAAATCTCTAAACACTTTGCTGCTCATACTATGGAAATTGAGGTGAAGATTCCAACTTTAATGTATAAATCAAACAGAAGTTAAAAAACTTTTACTGAAAAATCAAGAGTTTAGCTATCAACTAAATACCCAAACAAACTGTCATTGTTATTTACAAGGGATTGCATTAGCTGGTGGGTCTCAGGAGAGAAGAGACGCATGTTATTGAAAATAGGTCTCTAAAATATTCTGCTGCAGAAGTAAACATTTTTCAGGATGGATATTTGTGAGCATCTTGAAAGATAAACATTACTGCTGCTGGACATGGTAGCAAGTATAACTTCTAAATAGACAGATAGGTGCTACAACTCTTACTCAACACTATGGGGACATTCACATTGTTAACTCTCTGGAAGTGCACAAAGGACAGTTCAATGCTAATTTTGACTAAGAAATCAACTGAGGAAACATTCAGACTATGATGTTAAAAGTTCAAAGGAATACAAGCACCTGACCCAGAACTCACAGTCCCTTCAGTTCTCATTTCCTTCCCTTAAGGCATCATGGAGACATGCCAGTAGTGCTTTATTCATCAGGTGCTGAAGGGTATCAAAGTAAAACCTCCATCTTACATTACAAATGGTTTCTCCAAGGGGTGCCTATATTTACAGATTTTGCCACACGTATAGATTATTTAAAAGTGCTTCCAAAAACGATGGATGCACTTAGCAAGGTTAACAGACATCAATGCATTCCAAGCAGTAGGGAGGAATGAAGGAAAGAAACAGTTCTGAGAGGACTAGTCAGAGAGCAGTTTAGAGTAAATATATAAAGCATAAGAAGGAACTTGAACTGCATGCGAAAGATGAAAATCTGCTCAATAATTTAGGAAGGAGGGAACAGTGATCAGAGCAATGCAGTTGATTATGTCAACATTTTGGATGTGTAGAAAGGGAGAATGTTTGAAGTAGTGAAGATGAAATGAAAATCTACTGTGAAAAGTGCTGACATTTCAGCAGTAAAGTTGCACAAGAAAGGAGCACTTATGGACAAAAGAAAGGAAAAATGACAGGAATTTGTGATAAAGCATGCAGAAAAAACTAAATTTTCAGCTGAAGCTACTAGCAAACAATAGTCTTAGCTTTAGCTCAGTGTCAATTTTGCACTCAGAAAGGACCAAATTGTACTTTAAAAAAAAATAGTTTATCTTTCAGAACAAAAAAAGCCACAATGTATCTATAGCTAATTTTCAGAAAGCAGAACGAAAAGAAAGTGAAAATTAATCAACCTTTTGAGTACTGACATCTGAGTGCTGGATCACTCACACATCACACTGATCCTATGCCAATGCGTATTAAGCTTTGTTTCCTTTGCTCCCCTCAGGTAAATGGTACCTTTTATTGTGGTTTGGACCCCACTTGATGGTGAGAATGTAAAGTCTTTCTAAAGCATTTCACTAAGTGAGCCCAAAAGCTGTTGCATAAAAGATGATGTTTCCAAACTAATGAATGTTTTCGAGGTGTTTACAAATAAGAAGATTTTATACTGCAAAACACAGTGTCACACAAATGACAGAGCAAGTACATCCTTTGCCCTGGGGTCTGAACCAGTTTAGATGACCCTTTTCTTTCTTCCTCTCTTATCACCACTGGGAGTAAATTAAGAAGCAATAAAAAGCAAATCCATTTGCAGTTGCTATAGACTGAAGCATATTTTTTTGTTTTACATTTCATTTTTTTAATGCATGAAACAAAATGCATTCAATAACTTTCTTTTTATCCCCCAACTATGATAGTTTGCATAACTTACCAATCTGTATATCCACATTACATTGCACATGCTCTGTCTTACTGAGAGTCAGACACCTGACCATCTTTTTTTTTCCTGCTCTAGCATAATGGACCATGCAATTGCCTCTCTGTGCTGCCTATGAAAATTCCTCCTTCCGAGAGGTAGTAAAAATGAATAACTTTCTGAGGATTTCAGAAAGGACTATTTAGGCATTGAATTAAAAAGCCGATTTAATGTTTTTTGATTGCTTCTGTTAGGAAAAATGTCCAGGTGGATCTACTTTAGAGCCTTGCCAAAGCAGCACAGGCTTTCATCATTAGCACATGATGTAATGCAATGATTTGCACAGCGGTGCTAAGAGATGGACATAAGACTATCTCTACCTTGGCCACAGAAACTGAGTGTCCCTTAGTCACTGCAGTGTAATCAGGTGTGCTATAGGACTGCATGGCCCAGTGAATTTTTCATCCAAAAAAGTTGTATTTACATGCCCTAAAGACAATGGCAAAGTAAAGCAAAAAGCTGTCTAGCAAGACATCAGAAAAAGAACCCAACCCGACTTAAAAGCAGATTAGTGAAATGCTGATGTAGCTGCACCCATGAATGTAATCTAGAACTCTTCTACTAGGAATTTCTGTTGTGTTGCAGCAGTAGCAGGCCCCAGAAACAAATTCACACTACCTATACCTCCATTCAAGGCTCTATGAATCTGTCAGTACAAAAAGAATAATGCAACTCTAACACAATAAAAAAAATAAACAAAAACAAATCTAAAAACTAAAGCACTTTCGATCTGTATTTAGTAAGATATGAAAGGAAATTCTCATGAATTTGTTCATTGCACCTCTTGGAAATAAGAACGTAACATTTCCCTCACCAGTAACTATTAGTAGAAGAAACCCTTAAATTTTGCTTTTACCAAGACAGAGGACAATGTTAAATCCTAATAAGAAACATTAGCTTGTGCATTAGTGCTGATTAATGCACCATGCACATGTGATGGAAAAACAAGGCAAACATCCAAAATGGGCGTTAATCAGTGCTGCTGCTGCAAAGTCTGTTCTATCTCATTGCTTAAGCAATCCATTTTCAACTCTCATAATGAGGTGAAGTGACAAACTAGATCAATTTCTCACCATGCTCCATGTAGTGCATCACAAAGTTTTCAACAGTTGTACTAACCCACAATTTTCCCAGAGAAAAAGCACTTCTAAATAACATTTGAAATATTTCCATTGGAGCCTCACAACAGACTACAGACTAAATGAAAATCTTAGAAGACCTAGGCATAAAAGAGAGCCCAAATCATAATGCTCTACACCTAGTTCTGTTATTATTGAATGCTCTCCTTTGTAAATACTGCATTTCCCCCAAGTAATTTAAGTTTATGGCATCATTAAATTGTGATTTTTCTACTCTCCTTGAAAAGACTCAGCAGAAGAATCTATGCCTTCACTTATCTTTTCACATGAGCTTGTATTAGCTGGGACAGTAAACAAAATACTGTATGTGAGCAATAGCACATCAGAAATCCTTCTGCTTTGAATCAGTTCTTACTTCTCTACTCTCTCTTTGATTCAGTTAGTACCACTTTAAGATCTTAAAATTTAAATATTTTTGTTGGGAAGGTAGATGTTGAGGTACACCAATGGGAGATATTTCTTCTATTTGGAAATATAGTTTTGCAGAGAGAATATAAACTATTTTTATTTTACCCATAAAATATTTTGAATTGTCAGAAATGATTGTTCAACTTCATTTTGTGCTGCTGAAGTTTAAACCAAAAGCCACTGAGTTATTGAGGACTAGAAATAATGGATGTAATTTGGAAGGGGGTAAATTCAGGCTAGATAGAAGAAAGAAAGTCTTTACAGTAAGGTTGTGGACTTCTCTGGAGGTGTCTAAGGCCAGGTTGGACAAGACACTGAGCAGCCTGATCTGGTGGGAGGTATCCCTGCCTGTGGCAGGGGGAGCTGGAACTCAATGATCTTTAAGGACCCTTCCAACCCAAACTATTCTGATTCTATGATTCTAAAAAAGTAGTTTGAACAGGAAAAATGTGGTGACCAAAAGTGCTCTCTACATGACTACATACTTTACTCTTCATTTGCTTGACAACCATTTTCCTCTCTTCTTCCTGTTAAACTTCACAGTCCTTCTACCAAACCTACTTCTCTGTGTAACAAAACCCAGTGCTATGCTAGCTCAGCTCTTACACCATTTAGCACACCCCCTCAACACCACCTACTCCACTCTTTTAGGCACTTCTTCAAGGAGCTCCTGAGAGAGTACAAGAGCTGTGAACTGCTTCCTCAAAGAGCAGCAGAGTTCTGTTCATCAGCTATGTAATGATCACAGAGAAGCAGTCACTATGATGCATGCTCTGTTTGTTTCTGCCTGTTGATCCTCAAAATGTACTCCTACATATCTTCACCATAGTAGAATAAAAGAAAATCAAAATAAAACTCAGGCAGCCACTGAGGATACATTTGAACTGACAAGAAGCCACACTTGTGGTTTACTGTGCCTTTTTTAAACCTACAAAGGGATCAGTAGCTCCCCACTGGTACTGTCACACTCAAGGTCAAGTAACTCATTAAGATCTAATTATGCCTCTACACTGACACTGCAGTGGTAGTAACAGTGTACTTCAGAACCTAAAAAAATAAGACTTCTAGGAGTACACACCCTATTTGAAATTCAGACTATCTAATACTATATATTTCTTCTACCAAAATATTGAGCCATATGTCATTATTCATAGCTTCATGGAAGTTTTCTACATAACTTCTTTTTATTTCTATTACTTAACTTTGACCTGATCTTTAACAGACAAAAAAAATGCAGTTAACTGCACATCTCCTGGTACAGTATCTTTTTTGTAAACTGATAAATTCGCTAAACTGTACTTCTGTCAAGAAACATTCAGCCTTCCTAGTCTGAACAAAAATTCTTTGCATTTATTGATGAGAAATGTTTACCCTCAGAAAGTTTATGCATTTGCTCCCAAGTAATCTACAACTGGCATGAGATACATTATGAAAGACTTTTTGCCTTCCCAATGTAGTCAAAACATAATTTTGTTCAGGGAAATTAATTCTGTTCAGTAGAGTTTTGTAGTCTATGAAAATGTACTTCAATATGTGGGTGACACACAAATGAATCTGTGATTGCAAAAGTCAACTGCTGCCTTTAATATTTGAGATCAAGTAAAATTTTATTCTCTATTATTTTCTCATTTAAGTCTCACGGATGCACATCTCACTACTGATGTAAAGGAAAAATCCAGTCAAAAGCTTCCACAAAAAAGGCTCAGTCCCCTATATAGTCATCAACACTAGCTGTTGTTGAAATCAGAAAAATCATTTGAACTTCTGAATAAAATAAGAATGCTATAGATTCACATGTCTCCCAGTCTCAACTGCTGCAAAATCTTAAGTCCATCTCTATCTCTGTTCTGCTTTCTATCATCTGTGTCCTCCCTAGGGACAATACCCTGCTATGTGGAGGAGCTAGTTGCTGTTTCTACTTTTCTACTTTACTGTCTGAGTTTGTTTGAAGACCAGCGAATAATAATGCACTTTAATGCTAAACAGCTGACCAGAGCCTGTTGTAATTCCTCCTTTCTGCCACTTCCACTCAGAAATGCACCAAGGTTTGACATCTGCCAGTAAAACTCACATCTGCTGTAGAGACAGGGCTGTTCAACAGATCTATTGAACCTCACCTTCACCACCAATCTAGAAAAACCTAATAGACAAGAGGGTAAACACACTACAGCTGTGGAATTCACTAATATAGCACTGAATCACATCTTCACAAAGAACTGTGAAATCTAACAGAAACTAGTAATTTTTTATTTTCATCCTTGTAGTTATCTATGGCTACAAGCCCAGTGCCTTGTAACATAAACAGATTTAAAAAAATATCCAGTGATCATGCCAACAAAGACCTTGTAAAATTTCTTGTATTAATGACGTCTGTCTAGCAATGTCTAAAATTATGGCTATTTTTTATGCATGTTGGCAATTCCTTGTGCACGAAGAAGAACAATATCAGTTATCCACCAGCTCATGGAAGAACTGGCATAGCACAAAATATAATTCACCTATCTAAAGAGATACGACGATTGGTGTAAGAAGGGGCTGACCTCCACGATCAATATGATCTGCCAGAATCCGTTTATTGTGAGCATGAGACAAGCTTATATACAGTNTATAGCACTGAATCACATCTTCACAAAGAACTGTGAAATCTAACAGAAACTAGTAATTTTTTATTTTCATCCTTGTAGTTATCTATGGCTACAAGCCCAGTGCCTTGTAACATAAACAGATTTAAAAAAATATCCAGTGATCATGCCAACAAAGACCTTGTAAAATTTCTTGTATTAATGACGTCTGTCTAGCAATGTCTAAAATTATGGCTATTTTTTATGCATGTTGGCAATTCCTTGTGCACGAAGAAGAACAATATCAGTTATCCACCAGCTCATGGAAGAACTGGCATAGCACACAATATAATTCACCTATCTGTTATATTAAATACACAGAAAGACAAATACATCTCAATGGATTTACAAACTGAACTGAACTGAAACTGCTTCTCTTTTCCTTCTCTTCATATGCAACAATAATGGCTTTTTTTAGGGCACTTACTTGATAAACTACATACACTGAAGCTGTTCCTTGTACAACCACAACAAATGTGGCAGGGCTTAAGTTCCACTGCATTGGAATTCACACCCCTACAGGGAGAACTCCACAAGTCACTAAATCTAATTATTTAAAGGTGCTTATTCAGTTTCAGGTGGTAGTTATAGTAATTCCATGTCATCATTACTATTAAAAAGTCATTAAAACATGAAGTTTTCTCTCTTTTCTTGAATTTGCACTCTTCAAATGGGTGTAAGTTGTTATCAAGCCTTGTCATGCCTTGGCCCAAGTGTGCCTTCAGGCTCTTTGAACCTTTGTCTTTAAAAGGAATCCCATTAGCTCTGTCATCATTCACAGTGCTGTGATCTTTCAGTTTGTCAATATCTTTTTGATAACAAGCTTTAGTGACAAGACATTTGAACTTGGATGCTGCACAAAACCTTTTCATAGAGGAAAAAGCCTGCAGCATGCAACAGGATTGCTTCCTACATCCCAAACAGCTAACATCTTTCATTATAGCGGAAGGCTGCTGTGATATTTATTTAAGCAATAGATTAATGAGAATAAGACACTTCAGGGATTAGGACATCTTTGTATAAGAAAGATCCAGTATTGCAGAGCCATTTAGAAGTTTTCTTCTAAAAAAGGAGAAGTAGTCTGATCTTTTTCAAGTCAAACTGCAGCACATAACAATGTGCTAATTTAACATTGTATGTTCTTGTACTTTTATTGTCATTAGAAGCTTTGCTGGAATGTCTCAGTTCACAGGAAGATTCCATTGGATGCATATGATTCACTTTATGTAGAATAGACCAGCCAGAAACAGGGAAGTAACCTGCTCTCCTCCGGGCTCTGCTGGCAGCTACCCTTAATGAAATGTGACTACCATATCCTGCACATGAAGAAAACAAGTATCATCTTCTAAACACATCATAAATCTTCCTTGTATTGCTAGCACCACTTAGGACAATTAACTACAAAACAGTCAGGACAATTATTTTAAAAATCAATGATTCCTAAACCATTATTTTAAATTCCTATTATTAAATTCTCACTTAAAGGAGGCATAAAATTTTGAAATCTGTGAATACATTCAAATGTTCTTAATCCAACCAGTTAATTTTCTGGGGTTTTAATTTACTAAAGACATAATTCATCTGAAGAAATTATTTGTTAATTATTAGCAACCTCTCTTTTCTCTGTAAATGAGAAGCAATAATTTCAATAATTTGAAATTAATCAGAATTTAAAATCAATTAAGATAATTTATTTTATTTAAAAGAGGCTAAAACTAAATTAATATGCAAGAGAGGTAGCTCTACTGTATACATCCGGTAAAAATAAAAGCCCAGGCATTACTTCAGAATCTTGATACAAGTCCTTCCACAATTCCTTGCTCTTCCTCAAATGTGAAGAATTAATGATGCGCTGAGGATATAGATATACACATATTTCCTTTGCAAAGGATGATGCATGAGCTGCAAAAGTCATCCAATATAAAGCACAATGCACCTTAAGTAATATTTCCCATTGCATTGCTGGAAAACAAGGTTTGGACTTCAGTCTCTTGAATGATGATGATGATGAAATTAAGAAAATAATCTATACAACAGTGATGAATACTGTGGCTTTATTTCAAAATGGAATGCCATTACAATCCCCACCTCCACATCATCTTCTGTATAGCAGTCACCCATTAACCCATATTTTTCTAGCTTCATGCCAGGTGAGCCCATTGCTAAACCAGAAAACCCCATTACTTGTTGGTTTTCTGTGACCCTTTTAGCAAGCACACTGAGTTTAAAGTATCCCATTCATTTAAAAAAATTACTTCTATCATCTTTGTTACAACTTTTCAAATGTTGTATGGAATAATGTCCTTTCAAGATAGTGGAGCAGGTATACAAAACAATTTTCTGGTTGTTAAATAGCCTTACTTTTTCCTGAACTTTTTTTGAAACATAAAAGCTACTTTATATATCCTAGTACCATGACCTTTGCCCAAAAGTACACAGACCTACCATCCTGGGTAATTCATAGCCCTAGGAAATGTTCATACACCAGCTTCTTAAAAAATCAATACATTTTCAATAATTATTATTGAATAGTAGTACAGATACCAGAATTACAATGTCACTTATGTATTAAAGATGGTGTGGAAGACTTACTTTAGATATGAGAAATATCTTTCATAAACTCCAAATGTTCTTATATGTTCTTATTTGATGGAATTGGCTACATTTAAGATGATGCCTTAAAAGAATAAATCACACATAGCATTAAGCAGGAAAAATCACTTGATTGAGCCCTGCAGTGTCACTTCAGCTTTGTTCGGTTACATCTCTCTGGAAGTGCTCATTCTCCAAACAGACAAAACTTCTTGAGGGGAGTTGCTGCTCAGTGTTTTACTTCACACATCATTCCAGTGGTCTGCGTACAAAATTACATTACATTAATAATTGCATTTTGCTTTTTTGAAACATCTTTAATTGCTATACTGAAAAAAAACCTGCTGAAAATCCTCTTTGTCAAATATTAGAAGTTTTTTGTTAGGATTTACTTATTAAAAGGTAGGCATTGTTTACAGTTTCTTGCATTTATGACTCACAAAGCAAATCAGCACCATGCCCAAATTGGGAACTTTGCTGCCCATTAAGAAAACCTTTCACCCCAAAAGTAAGTGGTTTCATATTGTGCCTCATAGTTAAAGCTAAAACCCCTTTGTTTTGCTGGAGAACAATATGAAAAGAAAACAAATTGTACGCAGAAAGGAGATCTATTGTGGGTCTTTGCCAGTAAATTTCTCTCACAAGAGAGCCAGCTGAACTCAGTAATATTCAATAAAACTTACATTTTTAATGTGAGGTTGGATAAAATCATTTACATGTTGACAACAAAATGTAAAAGCTCTTATTAAGGGAGCATATGTGTATTGCTGGTCAGGATTAGTCAAACTCTGTATCTATCCAGGAGGGGTTTTTTGAGGCATATTTCAGGTTTTATTAAAAGATAAACTTTAAAATCTTAAATCAAAAATACTTATTTTTATTCTGTGAATGTAGTACCATAAATAATAATATACAATGGCCACATCATTAAAAATGTAAAGTGTAACTAAGATAACTAAAGAAAAAGTAGTATTCTTTGATATTGCTTCCATTTGTGTGTGCGCTATAGAAACTTATGACTAATTTCCCAGAAATGCCTCAGAAATTATAGGAAATTTTGGATAGATGCATTTATGCTCCTTACTGGAGTACCCATAAACCTAATAAGGACAGTTAAAGCAACACTTGTGAATACCAATTTTCAATAGTTGCATTTTTCTTACCTTTGCACATAGAAGAAAATATTTTGTTTTCAAAGGAATTTGCATTTCTGTTGGACACAAGCAGCTTGCATATTTTATCTGACATAATGAAGACTCAGATTCTGTGACCACATCATTTTGTTGTTGTCATGGACACTGTCTGGCACCACCAAAATTTGGGCTGGTGTTTATTCTGGAGCTCCAGAAGTCGTTTAATGTGAATGAAGTGCATTGAGTAGCCTGCTCTGATTTGATATTAAGTGTGAGGTCTATATAGGATAACCTGAATCTCATGGTGCTGAAATAACATGCTGTATTCATTTGAAGCATACAATTTTACCAAGTTTTAATTATTAGTTTTCTTTGCAGCTGGTAATTGTATAGTTCAGCTGAACTCTATAATGAAATGTGGACATCAATATAATTCATTATCTTTCAGGACAAGGCAGTCTTTTAACTATCTCATGGTGTGTTTTGGTGGGAAAATAAGAGTAACATATTATTACAGCACCTGGACTATAAAGTCACAGAAGAATCATTAAGCAGTACAAATAGATTTACAACCAAAGTATATTTAGAAGCTAGTTTATTTCAAGTTTATCTTTCATGGATGTTTGCAGGACAGTGCTTACATTTGTACTTTATAGTGAATAATAAAATCACACAAATGTTTGACTTGACCGAGAGCACTAAGAGTCAGATCCAGTGTGTAGTTTTTCAGTGTTTGGATTCAACCAGGCTGTCACAATGCATGTTATAAAGAGTTCCAGCCCTTTCTTGCAGTGTGCTGACTTCTACTAGTTGCTTCCTTTATAGTACTTTCACTCTGTCTTTTTTTTGTACAACAATGCTCGTCATCAAAGTACTCCTCCTTTCCTTTAAAAGGGTATTTATTTATGTATGGTGATATATAATGGCATAAAACCTCAAAACTTCCACTGGAACAGAACAACAGTAACAAGTAATTTCGCACATAAAGAAGATGGTGGAAAAACCTACAGTGACTCTCTAGCTACATACACATAATAAAATATGCAACCTATGATACATACTGTGATTAAAGTCCAACACTTATGAACTTCATAAAATCAAAGTTATTCAGTGTCAGAATTTTCTTATATAAATTCCCAGCATGCTATTATTGAGAGTTTAATTGCAGATTATAAGCTTGACTGATTTTTGATTGCATAAACTCTTAATATAATTAAATTCAATATGATATGTTTTAATATAATTAAATTTACATTAATATCAATTTAATCAATACTGATTTACTGTAAAAATGGTGGTTTCAGAATTTTGACTGAAATAAATGCTAATTTAGTTCAGTCTACGCCAAACTTTTTTGTGCCCCATCCAGTTCAGGTATGTGAAAGCCTGAACAGAGGAACTTAGTTTTCTAGCTAATTGCTGCTGGGTATAGTGGCATCTGGCATCTTGAAATACCGTCTTTCAGATAAGATTGAAAACAAAATGAAAAATGAACAATAAAGATTGTGGAGTTCTTCAAGAAATAAAGCCAGTAAATATAATTTGAAAGGACAATCTGCTCCCCACTTATGCCCCAGGGAACACCCAAGCTCATGTCTTAAAGCATATAAAGGCATGCAAACTACTGCTATGTAGATACTGTCAATGTAAGATACACATTGTCTTACAAAATGATAAAGAAAACCCTGCAGTAAAAATGCAAACAAAAGTTATTTTATTATGTTTCAAGGTCTCAGCCATTTTCTACAAATTATCATGCAACAGTGTGACAGTTTTATTCCATTACATTGGTGATAAAGGAGCACATTAAAGTCAAAATGCTTGTAGTTTTTGTCTGTGCTCTAACTCAGAGATTAGCTCCCATGCAATTGTGTTGAGTAAGCTTGAGTGAAAACCACAAAAATGTTTGCAATGTCAGATATGTCATATATGGTTTGGAAACATACCCTATATGAAGTTTATTGTGTAATAATGTGTTGTTGTCAAGAAAAAAAATGCATTGGAATTCTATATGGATACAGTAACCTTTAAAATGTTTAGAACCTTGACAGGTTCTTCAATACCTGCTGACATCTAGACTTGAGTCCATGAAATCCTAATGGCAAAAGATTTGCAGCATTTGAGGTAGAAATTAAATCTGTTTATATTACTTGGTGACTCTGAAACCTGGAATGGGGGAATTTTGAAAATATTTCCTATTTATCCTGGAGAAATAAATTGCTGCTGTTGAAAACCAATCTTCTTTTTGTTTCATTCTTATGGTCGCATTTCTATAGCTAAAAAGATTTAGTAGCATTTTATAGATAAACCTTCTGAGGTTAAATCTGGTTTACCTAAATAGGGTGATATAATTTATAAAAAGCTATTCTGCATATATATCAACTTAGCATACACAGATTCAGATCTTCTTTTAAAGTACTACTTAAGCACCCAGGATGCCAGCAAGGACACTATTAGTATCAACTCTAAAAGACACTTTGATTGATGCATAAACTAATGTATTTAGAAATAGAATCAGTTAATATTGCCTAAAGAAAATGTTGATTTAAGGAGGACTGTGAGCTACTTACAAGAAACTTAGGAGATACACCTTTCCCTTTGTAACTTTCCACAGGCGAAGAGAAGAGGAGAAGACATTAAACAGGCAAAGCTGCTGCTAAGATGCCTAACCACATCTGCTGGACAGAGTGGAAAAGAGCTTCTTTTGCTAGCTTTGGGTTTCCTTGAAATCCACCTGAAGACCTTTTAGACCAGCTTAAGAGATAAACCGCTGTACATAAAAATCAGGCAAATTCTTACAAAATGCAAAATTCCTAACATAATTATGCTATACATAATGAACTCTTTTTTTTTTTTAATCACTGATGTAAGGACTGTAATATTTTTAGCTGTAGTGAGAGATACATGGGTGTGTAGCTCAGCTGAGGGAGCATCAGGCCCCTAATCAAGAGTTCAAGTCCTTGCCTAGGTATGACACATGCCAGAGATCTATAAATGGTCCTTTCCAACCTAGAAGATTATGATTATAGATTCTATACCATATAACCAATTATTTTTCTCTATTTCAATAGCTAAAAACTCTTCTTTGGTATTTTCTTTCCAAATATTTTATTAACAAATGTATTTTTGATTCATCATCTTCTGTGACACATTACAATGTACTGGACTTCATGAAAACTTGACTGTTAGGTTAATGAAAGAAGGAGTGACTCTGCGATGAAGTATACACTGCATTTTAGAAGCATGATCTAATTCACATATTTTAATGAGCACATTGGGCAGTGTGCTTGAGTATTCCAATATGAAAATCTTTGTGCTTACTTTCTAAAGCCTACAAGGTGCCAGTGATGAGAGGCAGGCAGATAGGAATGAGCCAACTCCACAAGAACAACCTCTGAAAATTTACCTAGAGTTGTTTCCCAAAAGAAAGTGTTTCTCCATGCACTCTGGAGAATTATGTCCTGCTACTGTCAGAAGTATTATATACTACCTTCACACATACAGCAGTCATGGATGAATCCATGCTCCTGACAAATGGCAAAATGGAACTAACAGGGATTTTAGAGACTGGTACTGAGAAAACCCCTCTAGAATGATAGACCTAATCAATGATGCCTTATAAATACATACCTGTGTATGTGTGTATGCATATGCATAAGCACAGAAATACATATCAAATATTTCTATTTAAGGGACACGAATTTTTCAGACTGTATTCTAATGTATATGTGTTTCCAAAAGCTGCTCCAAGTGCAGCTACAATTATTTCAAAAAGCCACAGTACAGCATCAACTGATTTATATACTATGTAAATTATTTAAGTAACTTTAGGAATCACAAAGCCATTTCTATGTCTGTTTACATTCAGACTGTATATATGTATACAAATATATATAATGTAACTTAAAATGTAAATATACATAATACTGTAATGCTGCTAAACATTTTTTCAGTTACACCTATAATATCTAAGCTTGCATGCCAAACTTCTAATCAGGTATAAATTAAATACTGAGATTTACCACAGTGCAAAGCTTTCTGTAAGTAGCCATGGGCCAATTTTAAAGGGCCTTTCTGCTACAAATTATTGAACAAGATTCTCTTTTTTTTGCATTCTATATTAATACCTGCAAATGTGGATCTCTCTGAATGCAAATGTTATATCTCTGGAAAACTGGTATTGGAGTGACAGGAAGAAAGAATGAGTCTGGAGTTGGAAAAAAGCAAGGGCAAGCATGTGTAACAGAATGACTGATGGCTAGTGGAGTGGACAGGTGTTTTAATGTGCAAAAGAACTAGGATCTGAAGGAGAGGGAAGACAATGCAAGAAGGTGCACTATGATCTAAAGGAGAAAGACTGCAAGGAGATCATGATCCCAGGTCGCTTCTCCAGAGATCAGCTTTCTGATCTCATGCATAAACTTTTACTCTAACCAGTGTCCAAACCATCTCCTTAATAGCCCATGTATGCATGCCAAACACTTCTTGCTCTGTAGCCACTCATAAGGTATTTTGAAATTAAGTCCATCCCTTCAGTTTCAAATGTTTGGCACTATGTTTGGTACCATCAACCTATGAATGAACATAAAAACTAAGAGGCTGCAACTTCCAGCTCAGCTAGGAGTTTGCCTTGCTGCAGTTCTCGCAATTTCTTTGTGCTACCCTGATGATATAAACAGAGGAATTCTACTGACATAGAGTCACAGCTCCTCACACAGCTTCCACAGCATCTTTGCCTCTAATTAAAAATACCTGTCAGTGATCTCAAGGAAACCTCCCGAAGTCATCAGTCAACTTTGATCCTCTGGGATAAAAAAGCAAATTTTGCCACTGAGACTTAAACTCACTACAAAAGCTGCTCTGTGGCTGACTGACATTTCCCTGTGAGCTCATTCCTGCTTCGGCCTCTCAGCTCCCCTCGCACTCACAGATCACTCAGGCACTTGTGAAACCTTTGTTTGTGAAACCTTTGTTTTACTATCACATATGGCATGCACTGCACACATCATTAAAATATTCATGTATATGTTACTTTCCTATAGGGGGCATTACTGCCTCTCCATGCTTTTCTTTATTCATGTGTTAAGTTCACTGTGATGAAGAGACCCCATGAGAGAGACACATGCAAGCTACCTGTTTAGCTGCCACCTTTATTTAATTTCATATTAGAGCTTTGAAAATTATTTCATGCAATTTAATGCCAAATGTGGAGCCACCAACTTGGAAAGTGCAGCAACCTTTTTTGAGCAAAGAATAATACAGATTTTTCAGCTTTCACAGGTGCTACATCAGGAATTCGAATAGGGAGGTTAAGATTAATGCAGAATAGCATCATTATTCATCACTGTCATCCCCAAGATTAAGAGAACTGTCTGGGAGCTTCTACAAGAGAAAGTTAAAAAATCTTTTTGTTTCAGATATGTTGATGGGCACATTGGCATGGACATGCTGTCAGATGACATTCAGGGAGCACAGGGACAGTGGCTATGTCTCATCCTTTTGTGCACAGGTAAAAGATAAGTCAGGCCTTATGTTTAAAATCTGTAAATACCAGCTGAATGGCCAGGTGTACTGAATCTGTGGAATTCTTGGTCATCCAGAGGCAGTTTAAAATAGGATACTCAGAAAAAGTTTTGGTGACTATTAAAAAGCCTAAGACTGAAATATCTATTCTACTTCAAATGGAAGCATACGGTGATAGTAATTGAAATGAGAAAACATGTGGGAAGAAAACAACAGAAAGAATAGCTGTATTATTTTAAGGATTTCTCTAGCAAGCAAGTCGGTATTTGTACATGGCAGAAAATGAAACAATATTTCCTAAGTGGGCAAAATGCCACCTTAACAGATGGCAGAAGTGCAGGCATGCAAGAGAACAAGTTTATGAATTGATGCATGGATATGTTTTCTGTCCAGGAATGTTGAAACAGCAGCTTTTGGAGAATTACTTCAACTCCTACATTTACACAGATATGTCATTATCAATCTAGCATCAAGCTTGCTTAAAATGGGTATGGATTTATTTACTTTTTTTTAGTTATTCTGATAGCCAATTAAAGACTTCACATACTAATATTTAGTCAAATGAAAGAGACGTCATAACTTGTAATTTTATTATTATATTTGTTATTTATTATTTTTAAGTATTTATGTTAAAATACAATTCTTTAGGTTTCTACCTGTATATAGGGCTGCTTTACATATGAATCAATAAATTTGCACTGATTTCTATAGCACTTTAGAGCTGAGTATTATTTTAAAAGCTATCATATTTTGTTTGGTCTTGCCGGGCTATAACATGCTGTACGCTCCTGAAAAACATTAAGGGAACAAATCAAGAGCTGAATTTACTGTCTCCCACTCAGAGCACTTACATTAAGATAGCCACTCCCTATGAAGAAATTATAATTTCTTAAAATATTTAATGTAAGAATTGCCCTTGGCTATTTTCTTCAGCCTACTGCTTTGCTGTTCTGCAGCCTTAAAATCCTGCTGCATAAATGCTCTATTGCTCTGCTATGAAATTACCTTTACTTAAAAATGGAGAAAATAAGAACATCCAAGCTTACCTGAAATGAACCAAGATGTTTTTTGACCATATCTAAAGTGTTTAAATTGCTTATGTTTGAGTTCAGCTGAATAGGCACTATTTCCTACAGATTGCTTGTCTTACTGAAGATCAACTTCCAGCGTGCACATTATGACATTCCTGCTTTAATTTTAATACTATTCTACATTTTTAAGCTACATAAATTACAAAAACTGAAGATGGGCCATAGCAATAGGATGAGTAGTACAATTTGATCCTACATTAACAAAGATGGAAATATGAAGGTTGCAGCTCAGCTCTGAGAAAACACAGTAGTCTTGAGAACTGATGATGACCAATAAGACCTGACTTATTAATATTCTAAGGAGAACACAAGAGAAAGAACAGCACAACGCAACAGAAAGAACGCTTTCCTTGGATCACAAAATGAGATAAAGTTTTCCTTATGAAGATTCTGTGGTAAAAAGCCATCACATAGTAATTTCAAAACCACTTTTAATTTCATCATAGTCCACCTGCTTTAAGAGTGCTCTTCACTGTGGGAAAAAAAAATAGAGCGAAAAGAGTATTTATAGAAACAAACACAAAACATCAGCACAACCCCTGATGCACATAGTTTCAGTGCAACACAAAAATGTAAGAGTCAGATGCACAGCTAATAGCTATCAGTGAAAAATGTGGTATAGAAAACTTCAATAAACCTTCCAATAACTCGTCACAATGACTAATGGAAGTAACTGTGCTTTAAAAGGACTGATAAGTAAAGCACATCAAAAAAGTACTTCCTCCATTGCTACTGTTAACAAAGTCTGGTTGTTCCCAACAGCATTAACAACCAACCAACCATCTGAAAAGACAGAAAAAAATGGATGTGGGCTATTGATGAGAATATTATATTTTTAGTTAGTTAACTGACACTATGGATACTGTTGCTTAAAGCCTTTTCAGAGTACATCAGATCAAATCATGCGGGGTGAATCCATGACCTATTAGCCACTCACCTGAATAGTCAAGTGTGCCTTTCTGTCCCCCTTACAAAATATAGAGCAATAGTACAAGTGGGAAATGGAAGGGGAGATACCTAGAAAGGGAGTATAGACTTACCGCCTCCTAAAATTCTTCTGGAAGTACATTAAATTGAATAGTTAATCTGGGAGGCAGTATGGTCGCGTGTTTCTTCACGGAAAGGTAAGAATAATTAAAAAGCTAAGTGAAGTGTAGACACTTAACAGGTTGGATTGCTGGAAACTCATTACCTCAAGATTTGGTAGAGCTTCCAATTGGCAAAGGTTCTTTGCATTTTAAAAAAAGGACAGTCAATTTGCATCACAGTACAGTGAACATGCCAAAGGGCATGTTCAGAACTGTTCAAAGGGTTTTTTCCAGTCCCCAAAGGCTCCTTTCTACCTGCCAGGGTAGTTGCCTCTAGTTGGCTGGCTTTCATTGAAACAAGGCAGGAGTCTGATCTTCAAACCAGTAATGACTATACGTAGCAATCTGTTTCAATTTACAAGTTAACATCTGAGCCTGGAGAATTTATATACAGCTTCAATAACTTCCTAGCAATTTCAAATGTTATTCCTCTTTGAGCTTATTGAAGAATCAACCACCTATTTCTTTTAACTTCCTCTTTAGCAGTACTCCGGCATGGCAGGTGAGACTATTGATTTCAAGTTACCTCAAGATTTCCTCTGAATTATCATCACATTGCAACAGGTCTTTCAACACTGTGCTATAGCCACATTAAGAATGAATGAATCCATTATGATCAATGGCTTGACAATGAATATCAAATAACTTCTCCATTATTAAGATCATTACAGGACACTAGAGGCAATTGTTCAGTGTCACTTACAGAGGTTTAGCTGTACAATTCCTTTCTCTTTTAATAGGATTTTTATGACTAAACACCCCAAATCACAGTGAATATTTAACCTGAGGTTGAGTGATTTTACAGTTTATGCTACAAAAGGTCTCATTAATCATTAGGGAATTAATATGTATAACTATCTCTCCAATTAATTTAACATAATATTGCTGTGTACACAGTTTCTATCAGTACCATCAAAAAAACATGTTCCAAAGATCTGCAAGGCAGATATTGATTGCCCTAACTCTAACAAACAGAAATAGCAACTGAACAGAGCCACTTCCTTGTTGTCTTTAAAAAATAGTTCCTTTTAACTTTGCTTTTATTTATTTGTACCCATTTCCACAATAAATAATGCAACTGATTAAGCAATGAACATAGAACATTAATCAAATTGCTTAACTAAAGATTTCCCAGAGGTCACCCCACTTTGAAACTGAGCTTTCCCATGCACTGCCCACATGCCCTTGATTAATGATCCATTTCCCTGCTCTCCCATGTACTCTTGGATCCCTGTTCTGCACTTCTTCCTTGCTCCTGGCTCTCCTGCGAGTGGCAAGCCTGTCAAAGTGACATGAGAAATGACTGCATAACCTTTGCTGACGTTCAGCAGTTCCCAGTCTTCCACTTTTTGCTCAGCACCACTCTCCAAGAAGTCTGCTTTAGGTTTACCGTTTCCCAGGCAGAATTTGCAGTGACAGAAGAGAAATGATTGCTCTAGATTACATTGCCAGCAAAACTTTGACAAATGTTACAGAGCTCACAGATCTTGCCCAAGATAAATAGGTATCAGTGGATACTGTGGCTAGTTCTCAGTCATGCAATCTCAATTTTAAATCTGCGCTTAAGAATCAGTTCTAGTAATAGCACAGCAGCAGAATACATTGAGGGAAGAGGGATTTGATGGCAAAGCATGATAGAAGGATTGATGATAGCAAAGTGTCTGCATTTGAGTCCTCAGTGCTGTGAGTTAAATGCTGTTTCTCAACAGATTCTCCTATGTGAAATGGAGCAAGCTACTGAAGCCCAGATACATGGATCTTCATATATGCATCCCATATTTGCTTGTGAAATGGATACGTTTAAAAATGCAAATAGTTTTCTTTCATCATTAATATATTTGAGGGATGAATGAACACAAAAATCCCATATATCAAAGTTTTTTCTGCACTGAATATATTTTCCAATTCAGAACATCCAGTAAGAGAGATCCAAACAGACCAAGTCAGGGGTGGTATCAATTCTCCCTCTCACACTCTGTCTCAGAGGCAAAAATAGTTAAAAAAAAAGGATGCATCTTTGTTTCTTCATAGGAAATCTGACTTTTTTCCAAGACCCTGGTGATGATTTTTTCAAAGAAAACCAATATATGGAAAGTTATCATGACCACGCAGGAAGCACATGGCAAATCCAGTAATGCAACCTATAACAATCTTTTGCTCAGGCACATGGTGCTGTTTAGTTATTTGCAATAGAGCACTTTTGATGTAAATGCATTAACTCAATACAGAAAATGCCATTAATAATAATTTCTCCACCAGCCCTTGATGCTGAATAGGGGTTATGAAGGAAATGCTACCTACCCAGGTTCCTATTCTCAGAGACACTTATCTCTCAGAATCACATCACTTATCCCCATATATCTATACTGAAAAAAAAATGCAGTTCCTAGAATTCAAGCAGTTTTTCTCCAGTTGTTCTAAAAAAAATTATCATTCTCACAGGGAAAAAAAACCAAAACAGCTATAGTGAAGTAAATAAAAAAATTCTGGACAGTTTAAATGAAGCACATCTGGGAACATCAGAGTCCCTGGCTGACAAAGCATCTCACTAGGGCACAGCAAATATCTTAATGAGGTCAAGAACAGCAATTTCAAGAAGCAAAAAATAGTAATTATCTGAATTTTGTATATATTGAGAAGTTATTGTGCAGAGACCACTTTTGCTTAAATTTCTTTTACCTGAGTTTTAAAACACATCCTCTATGTCCATGAGTACAGTGAAAGACTTTAGCTGAATTTCCTACAGGTGCAAAGATTTCTTCATGGAGTATATAGTCTACAAATGTAGCTACTGAGTGACAGTTTACACCTGTAAACTCAGATACATAATTTTTCTAGGAAAGGTGGAAAAGGGGAAATAAGGTCCCTACTTCAGACAAGGCATGAATTGAGAATAATTTAGATAAATTAGTCCCCACTATTACCATCCATAGAGACCCTAATCTTGAGTAATTTAAAATGGTACTGAACACTGCATAGGTTGAAGCTTGCAATCACTTGATATTTTAACCTCTCCTCCTAAGTTAAAGGGTATTATAGGAGGCAATCATGGGATCTGTTCTTAAAAAAACACACCTTAAGGAATTGTTCATGGATAATAAAATGATGATTAAGACAACTTCACAAATGTTGCCCACCTTTAATTTTTATGGGTCAAATGATGAGAAACACTCAATGCCTTGCAGCACATTATGGGGGCTCAGCATGATTAGTGCCTTTACCCATTTCCATGTGCAAAGAATGAAAATAAAATACATCCAATAGCACAATGCACAGGACTGATAGTACCTCATGTTAGGATAGTCTGAAATTATAAGGTTATTACTGAGATTAGTAGCCAGCCTAATATCAAGTTGCTTTACTTGATCAATCATACATAGAACAGCTTTGAAAAGTCTTTAATCCTAACTGAAGACATGCATTAAAAACTACTGACCAAACAGCTCTCCTAAACACAAAATATCCATTTTGGATGTATTTTTAGGGATTTAATATTTTTGAATTTTTAAAATATAACTCAATTATATAACACTCCAAGGTTTAAGTATAAGGATTAAGACTTAGATGCACAGTCCAGGAAAGATTCAAATTGTGTTACATCAATATTTATTAATGGGATGCTCAAAAATTTCTTAAGGTTTTCAAAAGACAGTAGAATTTCCTATTACAGCATTGCAAATGACTTACAGAAATGGTGATATTAGCTATGGAAGAAAATGTTTATTTCATATCATTGAAGATGTAAAATATGGGAAAATTGTGAATATGCATTACTCTAAATCATGTGTTGTGGCTGTAATAGGCAGGATATTTAAGGTAGACATATTTCACCAATATAATTTCAGAATTATTTTTGCCACAAAAGTAAATGCTTTAGAGAAAGAAAAAGAATTTTTGTTCTAGCATATTAATCAAAAATCTTATAATTTTGTTTTCTATAGAAATATTTCAAGAATCTACTCTTGCATACTGTTTATATGCAAGTTTCCAACATTTTGCATTGCTGAATAATTGAGAACATTAGCTCCCAAACCATGAAAAATTCATTTTAACATGATGTATTATTAATCAATTTAATTTAAAGGGATCTGGAAAGTCCCAATTTCAGTTATCGTGCTTGAAGATACATTTAGAGAGCGGTCTAGTATCTATTATAGCACTTTATGGAACTATTTCTCATCCGATGCACTTCTCAAAGTGGGTCACATTACATACACATGGCAATGGATAAAATATATAAAAGAAAAACAGTTGAGAAAATTCCTTTTGAGTCCCAAATCCTTCTGTCAAAGACTTGCATAGAGAATCATGGCAAAATTTAAGCAGTTGGAGAAGAGACAAATTATTCAAAATTATCGAAAGATGCATAGAAGCAGGAATGGAAAGCCCTGCACAAATTTTAAAAATATTATTTTTAATATAAAAGATTTATTTTTGCTACACGAAGATAAACATATTACTATGTTTCACAAATTTGTAACAAATATTTTAGCTAATGTTTAAAAATATTTTTCTATAAAATAATCACAGAATATCAGTTTGGAAAATAGCAAATACTATTCTAATTTAGTATTGTTTAGAAGTGAAACAATGTCTTCACTCTCTAGGTCTTCATGGATGTTTTTCTACACTTAAATGCAAACTGAAAAGAGAGATTTTAATGTGGAAATTTCCACAACCCAGTCACTGATTAAGACAAGGTTACTATGTCAGATGTGGTAATTAAATTGGGAGGGGGTAGATTCAGGCTTGACATAAGAAAGAAATTCTTTACAGTGAGGGTGGTGAAACACTGGAACAGTTTGCCCAGAGAGGTTGTGGAAGCTTACTCTCTAGAGGTGTTCAAGGCATTCTAGAGGTGGACAAGGCACTGAGCAGCCTGATCTAGTGGGAGGTGTCCCTGCCTATGGCAGGAGAGTTGGAACTCGATAATGTTTAAGGTCCCTTCCAACCCAAACTATTCTATGATTTCATGATTCTGTGATTCTAATTACATCATCTGGTGACAAACAGAAATAATTAAAATAAAAACTAATATGAAGAACTGGTGATCATTGGTGAAAAGTTTTATAGAGACTACAGTGCTGTACAGCTTTATCAGGATGACAGACGTCAGGTAAACCTCAAAAGTAGAAAAGGTCAAATGGAATGCAGCCTGTATTTAGAGGCAGAAGTCTGAAACCTTGTTTACCTCAAGATTTTCATTTAGCTGTCTGTATTGAAGAACAAGATGATGAAATCTGATAAACAGGAACTTGAAAATACTTTCATAAAGGTGCAAGTGGCTAATACAAGAATTAATAGTACATGAGGCTGTGAATCAGTGAAGTCTTACTGGAACAAAGAATGGTGGCTTTCAGGCCTGACAGAGAATGGCTGAGAGGAGGCAACACCGACAGTCTAAAGTGAGCGTGAACTCTCTTGTGAGGAATAAATGATAAAGGTGGGACAATTTTGCTTAGAAAGGACTTACATTCAAAGGAATTAGATAATAACGGTGAAGGAAGAACATGAATTGCTAATCTCATGAATTTGCAGCACTTAGAAAATGCGGGGTTTTAATTTTTACAGGAAATTTTAGCATTGAGTATACAAGACAACAAAACCTAACCTAATCTAATTAATTTTTTTAATGGAAAAATGATATAACACATCCTTTCACCTGATGAAACTCAGGCATGATTTAAAAATACTTAGTGTTAAAATAATTATACAAATATACTGGGACAAATTTCATCAAAAAGTTAACATTTAACCAAAACAACTGCATGGATGAAATCGGTGAAGAATTCCAAATGGTGTCTGCAAGGCTACTCAGAAATGCTGTCATGCTGGGGACAGAAGGGATGCCTGTGCCAGTGAGAGGACCAGCCACCAGAGCTGGCATCACAGCCAGATGGCTGGTGAGCTAAAAGCACTGGGAAGTGATCATGGAAAGGAAAATCTCTTCAAAGAAGTTTTGTTTCAAAAACCAAGAGGGCTACGTGCCAGAAAGCTGCCCCTCAAGGCAGTCCCTCCTCCATTCAAAGACTGATTCCTCACTAACTAGTACCTTCTTAAAAATAAACACACAGCCGACTTGTCACATTTTCCTTCCTAACAGAAATAACTATGCAGACCCTAAGCTTTCACTAGCTGCTTGTATTAAAAAGAAGAACATATGGGTATAAAATATGTGTTATGGATAGGAAAACACAAGTAGGGTAAGTCACTTGTCAAAGCAAAATATCAGTGTATCCATTCATTCCTTTATAATTCCTAGGGGATGCTACCAAGGTTTGTCCTAATTTCCAGGAACAGTGGGATCCCAGCCTCCTAGGGGGGGATGTCATCATTCTGATATGCTCACACAGAGACAAAAAACACCAGCCTAGTGCTTGAATGAAAATAACAGGCATTACTCTTATAGTAGACTGTCAAAGGCTTGAGGTTATAAAATGCAAAGCAAATGTACTTTCCATGATGTGTAGATTCATAGTGTTGTGTGACATCCCAAAAAGAGAATTGTTGGTGAGCATCTCCATGTAAGGCAGATTAAGTCTGTCTCTCATTGCTTATTTTAATCTTAGTGTAGACATTTGTTCACCTTTGGTAGCAATGCGCTACTTAAACATAAGTTTAAGATAAAATCCTGCATAGTGTAAAAATACAGCTAGCTCAGTTTCAAGCTATTTCCACATGCACCTTATATATACAAGCCCATCTCTGAGAACATATTACATGAAATGTATTTGGATACTTTGCAAAGATGCACCACTTCCCTAGATAGACACTCGTGTTGCTACAAGTCACAGTATTCATATCTATTGGAAGAATCTGCTTTCTGTATCTTCTTCTTTTGTCATTGTTTGGTAGCCATACAACATAATATATATAAAATGTTATTTAAAAGTTATCTATTATTAAAATAATACAAACCCGCCATTGAAACAACTTCTTCACTTTCTACCAAGAAAAATAATTATGTATAATATGGTATATTAAGCCTCTGCTGCCCAGGGTTGTAATACCTTATACATTGCCAAATTATGCAAAAAGCCACTGAAGCATTTCAATTATAATGCTGTAATTCATATGACACTACACACTAACAGCATGAACACAGATATATAATTTTTCAAAGGAATTAAACATCCCTTCCTCAAAAAAGCCCCAAATTTAATTGTGGGAGAAGATCCCACTATAATTTCCAAGAAACTGTTTGATTATAGACTTCTGTCCATTTGTCCATTTTATAACCTTATTTAACTATATTATGAAATAAACATAATTTCTAATTTATTTATGTATTTCATTTGCTAGCAAACATGCACAATAGAGAATGCTTGCTATTCATGATGACCCAAAGATGACCTTGCAAGTTCCTATTTCCAAAGAGTCCCCACAACATGCTGAGATTTATTTTCACCAATGCTATAGCATTGTCACAACTCAGTGGGATTCTGGGACTACTTTTTTTTGTCCCTTTCTGTGACAAAGCCACTATACTGCACAACTCTTGATGGAATCCTCCAGGCTGAAGAAACCCTCTATTGAAGTTGCACAGCTTTTAGCAAGGGTGCTTTACCTGTCATTGTCTAAACCACTTCAGTACATCAATTATCAGATCAGAAAGCTAATGAAACATCCAATACACTGAGAAAAATTGTCATGCAGATCTCAGCCCCTTCTACTTCCTTGCCTACTTTTCCTTTGGTATAAAAATGCCTAAGGTAGAGTGTCTGAACTCCAAGGCCTTCAGCCCTCCTAGTAGAGCCTGATCATGACCCAGAGACTTAATAGACAGGACAAGTCCTTCCAGGGTTCTGGTAGCTTTTTAAGTCCTGACTTACTTGGCTAACAGGAAGGCCAAATCTGATCCAGAGCTTGTAATTCTTGCTCCTGGGCCCACAGGCAGTAAAAGTTATTGCATGTTAAACCTGTTGATAAGTGAAATGTTTGCATTTCCTGAGGTATGCCATTCAGTAATCAGCCATTCTTGCCTTTCTCTCATGAAGAATTGCTCCTAAACTCTACCATAACTATTGAATATAATACAACAGAAAATCGAAACAGGATGTAGTGTCTCAAAACAAAGACCCAAGTAACCCAAAATCTCCTCTTAGTAAAGCAGCCAGTAAGAAACATGCAAGGGCCTAAGGAAACATCTCAAACCACGCACTCTCATATGTAGCAATGTTTGCCTGCTCCAAGGCAACACAGAAATGCCTGACAAAACAGCTGATACTCTCAGTATAAAAGGAAGGGACATTTGCATTGCTTTATCTCCACCATCATGTCTGTTTTAAGGCCCTCAAATTGTTTCTTGACAAAACCTCTCATCTTTAACCAGAAAAAAAAATGTGGAATACAGAAAAGTTTATATTAATAGTTAGGGAGGATGGAGAGAATGAAGAGAAGTGTATTTCATAGCTGATGACATGCAGAATTTGTCTACTGCAATCTCAGTACTCCAACTTCTTCATCAGCTTTCGCAAATAGGAGTTGCTTTGTTTTACTTCAAAGAAACTCTGGGCCAGATACAGAGATTAATTTTTCTCCTAAATTCTGGGTGCTGGTGAAATTTGCAGCACTGTTTTATGGTGAAATTTGCAGCACTGTTTTATGCCTTTTCTACTTTTAGCAGGCAAATGTGAAGAGCATCCTTCCTCTCCACCACCCAGTCAGAAAATTTACCCATATTACATATTATATGGGAGTATGCATTGTCTCATACCTCACTGAATAGTGCGGTTGCACTGCACTTTTTATACATTGTGTTTACTGTGACAAGAAACAAACCCTAATGTCAATCCCAGATTTAATATAGTCCATGAGGTTTACATTAGCTTCAATGATACTGCGATGCTAACTGGCCAACAAAATTTGAGTGCTGAGAGTATCCCAAATCCACACTCTTCCTTGGGAATCAATCTGTTGCTAGTAACTCACCAGAGATGTAGTCAGTGTGATTCATAAAAGCTCCCAATGAAATATTCTCCTATGTGCCACGCTACCATCTATCATTTTCAGCTGTATATAGACCTATATCTTTTATCTTTCAACTTTCTTAAAAAAATAACCCAGACTTTCAACTGTGCAGGATACTCAGAAAGTGATGAGCTGTCTTAAAAATATTCTTACTAGTATGTTCCTGTCCTGGGTTAGGGCCAAAAGGCCCTTCGAATGACAGATGGCCCCCCCAAAACCATAATGTAATAATGTGGTGTTATCATGGGTTGGGATCAACCATCCTCTAGTCCTCAAAATCAAATTATTTCGATTAGGTATCCTAAGACTTTCTTGCAGCTATAAGCAAATCTTTTTCAAATTCTAAGAAAGTCACCATTCTTCCAAATAAAATTTTGTACAAGAATGTACAAGAACAAATATATTACTTTTTGACATTTTTATGTACCAAAAGCAAAATGATTTAAAGCACAATCTGAGCTATCAGCAGGCATTTCAATACAAAATCAAACTGGAAGAGGAGATGCTATGTTTCATACACAAATTCGTGTATGAAATACAACTTTCCATCACTGCTTTGGCATTTCTTTCCTGTACAGAGGAAAACAAGCTGCATCTATTATATTAATGCACAATAGCAGCATGATGCAGATCTCCTCAAAATGGAGAATAAAGGAAAACTAAGTATCTTCTGTGCAGTCATACCTTGGTAGAGTGTAAACTGCTAAAATGATTGTCCAGGAGGGCTGAACAATTTTTTACTTCAAACTAGACTTTCTTCTAAAGCATATAAAAGCTTTTCCATAAAGGACGTAACCATAGAAAGATATCCTCTGCAACAGCACTGGCTTAAAAAAATCTCATGCATTTCACAAGATAATAATTGGGAATAGGGAAGGGTTTCTCTTCAAGCTTCTTCCAGATAAATACTCTGCAGCTGAAACTTTTTTCAGAGCAAAATGTTTACACTGGATGTATGAGGAAGCACCTTGTAGAGGACAGCATAGATGACTGACACAGCAGCAGAGTACTATCACCTAAAACATGCTGAACTGAGTAAAGGGTTTGATCTGATTTGTCTTGGTTTGGTTTGCTTCACTTGCTTTCTGGTGTCCCCTACTTTACAATATTCAGGTTAGTCAAGAAATCTCAAAGCTGAAAAGCCTCAACCCAAATAGTTTTATGATTTCTGTCAACTTGCTCACCCATTCCATGTAGCAAAGTTTAAATTAAGTACAATTACTTTTTCAATGTGGAACACAAGCTGTTTACTGTAAAATGAAAGAAAAATAAAACAAAAGTCAGAGTCTGACCAAGGTTAGTTTTGCAAGAGGCTGGTACAAAATTGATGGAAATCACAAAGCTATTCATATTTTAAACCCCTGGAGAATAAAATGTAATAA
This sequence comes from Turnix velox, assembly GCA_013400935.1. Lineage (NCBI taxonomy): Eukaryota > Metazoa > Chordata > Aves > Charadriiformes > Turnicidae > Turnix > Turnix velox. The sequence continues at coordinate 58,402 of VZTY01027463.1, forward strand.
ATTAACCACATTAGGAAGAGTTCACCATTTGCAAGCGAGTGCTATGTATAGAAATTTTTATTGACCACAATAAATTTTACCTGTAGATAACATTTTTTATTGTTTTGATGTTTAAAGTGTAGCCTTATCCAATAAAGTGATATTTTTTGAGAAAAGTCTTCACAGTTTTTAGTTGGAATGCACTCTATGAATGAAAATGGAAGTAAAAGATTGTAGTACTTTACAGGCTAAGTCCATTTTTAATGCATTTTTATTGACAAACTTGCTCGTACAATAAAGTTTCTATATACATTCTGTGATCCTTCAGCACTACTGGCGGAGTGAATGGACTGATGCAGATTTAGCTGGGTAGAGATTGTAGAAGATCTGATGCAAAGGTATTGTTTCATATTCCTTCTTCTCTCTAACCCAAATTTATTAAACCATAAGTTATTCTTCTGGTTTAGCAGAGATTAACCTACAAAAGAGAAGCAGCTGCCGAGGAACTACCACGCAGTATTTCATCAATCTACAGCTAAAGAATAAGGTTTGATGCAGAGCTAAGTTCCAAGTGTGGTTATCCAAGTAGGTTGCTCTTAGCTTATGTATCATGACAAAGCCATCGCTATCATGGCAGGCACTAAAAAAATTCAAACTCTGGCTCTTCCCTGTTTTTCCAAATTGCAAATTTAAGTGCATATGACTACCAGAGGCATAAAGCAAGGAGTGAAGCTGTGTGCATATTGCCAGTGAACAATTAATTTATCTATACCTCCTCAGGCTACCAGGATGTCCAATGGGACACTATATATTTCCACTTATTATGAAAAAGGTAGCCGTAGTTCCAGGACTTTGACCTCAAAGTGATTTCTGTAGATAATTCTTTGCCTTCAGGACTTCTCCAGAGAGGGAGATTCAACTATACAAAAGCTGAATTATAATGTTGGCATGAAATCTATTTTCCTAAAAGGAGAAGGAAAAAAAAAAAAAAAGTAGAAAATGGCCATTTTCTTCCAGACAATCTAAAGGCACCAATTTAAAACCAAAGTCCTCCCTCAAGAAATTCTCAGCTGAAAATGCACTGTGTCAAACTGCAAATGGCAGTTCTGAGCTTCTGAGGCCCTGACGCATCTGTTACAGGGATCTCTCCACAAAGCAAAAAATCTCCATAGAATTTCTTTAAGCACATTTTCAAATCTAGCTCAGCACAGCAGGTTGGTGAGCTTATTCGGGTACTGTGTTTGGGAGAAGCTGGCAGTTCATTCTGTAGTTCCTGGAAGGGATGAAAAGAATAGTCTGCTTATTTGCAGAGGGGAATCAAAGCAGGGGGCTGAGATAAACAGGTTAGCTCCACAGCCAGCATCCTCACTCTAGCCTGCTTCAGGGCTCTGCTCAAACAGACATGGAAGAAATTTTACCAAAGTACTTAACACTTCTGTAAGACCCTATTTCATGGCATACTTTTTCCCTTGATATTCAGCATTTCCTGAAACTCAGGAAAACTCAGACAATGACATTGAAACAGACCATATTTATTTAAGTCCAAACTCAAGACTACAAAGGCTGTATCTTTCCACATTAGTTGGGTCATAATTTTATTTAGAGCAGTTTAGTCATCCAGTCACATAATTTCTCTCACTATTAGCTCCCTGACTGTAACAGTGTTAAACAGCTTTTGATCACATAATTTTGTTTTATTGCCTTGATAAAAATAGTCTATCATAATATACTTTGTGCCCTGAAAATCTATAGCATTAGAAGAAAAAAAGAGCTCTATAAACAGAGCACAGTGAAGCAGAAGCTGAAGGTTATGAATAGTGAGTGACATTAGTAGGTCTACTTTAAATTTCTACTCCTCTAAACTCATCACTTTTAAGTTTTAAAATATTACAAAGGAATTAAACTGAATTAGGTTAAATCAATATCCTCCTAATAAGAATTCTTTGTAGTTTTAAATTTCTAAGCTTTACATATTTGAGTAGTTCACGTTAAATGGAGATTTGACATTTTGCCAGCAAAAGTTTCATTAAATCACTAGTAGAAAAATCATGATTATCTCATATTACCTCAGTGCAATGATATAATATATCTGGCGCTCTTAAAGATCAGACAGACAAACGAGATAAAAATTTCCACTACATCAAAAGTAAACTACAGATATTTATGCCTTCTTTAAAATGTGATCTCTCAAACACAGATTGTTTCTACTTTATTTTCCTCATTACCATATTTTGTGCATTTTCATTGAACTTTTCGACCCAGCTCAGAATTGTACTAACCGTATTGCTGGGTAAGTCAACTTTGAAGGTCAGCACAGAGACCATTTGTTTAAAGCCCCATTTAAATTATTAGCAAAAGCTTATTCTATTGCCTAAAGGTCATAGAATTGTAGAATGCCTTGGGTTGGAAGGAATCTTAAAGACCAACTAGTTCCAACCCCTCCTGCCACAGGGAGGGATACTTCCCATCAGATTGCTCAATGCCTCATCCAGCCTGGTCTTGGACACTTCTAGGAGTGAGGCTTCCACATCTTCTCTGAACAACCTGTTCCAGTGCCTCACCACCCTCACAGTAGAGAATTTCTTCCTAATATCTAATCTAAATTTCCCTTCTTCCAGTTTAAAATAATTATCCCTTGTTATATACTACAATTCCTGATAAGGTTTCCCTCTCCATCTCTCCAGTAGGCCCTCTTTCAGATACTGGTAGGCAACTATAAGGTCTCCCCAGAGCCTTCTCTACTCCAGGCTGAGAAAACCTAGCTCTCTCCATCTGCCCTCACATGAGAGGTGCTTCAGCCCTCTTTGTGGTCCTCCTCTGGACCCATTCCAGGGTCCATGTCCTTCTTCTGCTGCGGGGTCCAGAGCTGGACACAGTACTCCATGTACTCCATCCTCTCACAAGAACAGAGCAGTAGGGTAGAATTACCTCACTCAACCCTCTGGCCACATCATCACCTATCTCTTGTTTTTATTATCAGAGATAAAGGGCAATGTATAAAAAGCCATTTTATCTATGTCTTTTTTCATACCTAAGAATGTGCAGTTACTAAGACTCCTGCTTCCTTCTGAACAAGTTCCTACCATGTTAATTCCAAGAGGAGTTGCAGTGGTGGGTATTTCAGCTGAGGAGGTGGCATATTGAAGTGGGTATTCTTACAGCACACTTAAACATTACAATCACTGGCAATTCATAGCAGTTTTTGTGAGGACAAGTACAGTGAGAACATACAAGGAACAATAAATACAGATAAAGCTAGCTGCACTTCCTCTGAGCATATACAAAAAAGTAAGACAAATAGATTATTGAACATGACACTGCACACACCTCCTAAAAGTTTAGCATATTACCACATTATGCTGCCTTCCTGTAATGAACAGAACATCTGTGTGTTCCTTTGGAGGCAGTTGTGAAACAAACAGTGAGTGATGATTAGCAGAAAATATAATTGGTGAGGGACTTCATATGATAATTATCATTACACAGATTTGTAGATATTAAAAGAAAATAAACTCTAAACCTCAAAAAATCTGTTTCCATGGGAAAAAACATTCTCAATTATTTGCATATAATCAGGACATAATGAATTTCCTATATTCCATCATAAATTAATGAAATTCTAAAATGTAAATCTCAAAATCACAAATAACTGGGCAGCAATAACATAGTATAATGAAGTTTTCATTTATAATTATTTTTGGCATAACATTTCCAATCATGAAGGAGATAAATGTTAAGCTGGGGTTTGTTGGTTTTTTTTTCAGAAAGAGAAGAGTGGAGTGAATATGAACTGAAAATCATTATCTATGTAATCAGTTGCTCAAGAGTAAATCCATGAAGCTGGTAGATACATGAGCTGTGTGTTCTGCAGGGAATTCAGGTTTGCTTTCCAGTCTTTGGGGATATGATGGGGTATTTCTGGACAGAAAGTATTTTTCAAAGTTAATCAGTAATTTTTCAACAAGCTGACATACATTCAACAACCCACAGAGATCAGTTTCTAGCCTGCAACATAATATTCCCGACTGTATATTCATAGCATCATTAAATGTCACTTTGCCAATGAAGAACAGGGTGAAATTTTGCTAATGGGCAGATATTGTAATGATATTTCAAACATAAATAACACGGCTGTTGGTTGCAAACATCTAATACAGTTTCATAGTGTCAGATTGGTTTTGGAATAATGAAAGACAGAGAATACCTCAGATTTTACAAAAAAAGAGACTGAAGATTGGCAGGCCCAGAGACTCAGCACTTCTATAAGCTTTATTTTAAAATAAGTTTTTTCCATACATTTTCACTATGCCATGCTGATAGACTAATAACAGAAGCTCCAAGGTACTACTGTCTTATATACCTTAAAAATAGCCATTAATAATGTCAGAATATAGTTTATTTCTAGTATTTCGCACAGATTTTTATACTTTTGACCTAAGTGCCAAATGAAAAATTTTGAATAAAAAAGTTTAAAATACCAGCAAGGTTTTCATGATGCCTATATTCAGTTAATTCATAAGCAGACATGTTTCTTATACATTTAATAAGAAAAGATGTGTAATAGTCAATATATAATTGTTAAGAAATGTATTTCTAGCCTTATTAATACACATAAGCCAAATCACTCTTCCAAACAATAAGATTTGTACAGGTGTCTAAACAGGATTAATAATAAGCCAGTCAGGATTATTATTCACTCTTGCTGTGCAGAAAAAAATGAGTTTGTAAGCTACATAGCTGCAGAAAATTTGACACAACACAAACCCTGAGATCCTCAGGAGACTGTTATCCAAATAATCTCACTCTGGAGAAAGCCTGTATAATAATGTAGCTTGGAGGGATAACATTAATTTTCTAGCAAGTAATTAAGATTTGCATTATTAATGCAATGGATATTCTTGCAAATTGTGTCGAAATATGAGCAGATTTCTTTTTTTTTTAAAAAAAGCAACCCCTGACAATGTGCAATGACAATGCTGTCACTTTTAAGTCTCTCTAATAAAACTACGGATAAGAGTAATGCTGAGCTGACTGTTTCAGCACATTTTAATCATTATGGTTTATAAACTGAGCAGATTTCTGAATGCAGCTGAAGACTGTTATGTAAAAGTAGGGAGCTTAATATCCACCCTGTGCTCAATACAATGTATCTTTCAAATGAAGTAAAATCTAGTCCATTAACAAATGTGTGTTGAAATCTCTTCTGGAACATAATCTACTTCATCATGTTATTGGTGTAAGCAAATTAGGAATGGTTCATGTCATTCAGAGATGAGGCTTATTGCAAATAAATAGAGCTTACCCACATTTGACTCTTCCTAGCATTTACTCACTTTGACCTACTTAAGCTAAACACCAAGTAGCTGAGTTCCAAAACAAGCTTTTAAATCTACCAGCACATTACTGTTTCCATTGTATCAAATGGATCTGAAACATAAGAAACTTTATCAAATGTAGCCGAAATTAGCAGAATCTTAACAAAGAACCTCATACTGAGTCAGAAAAAAATAAGCAAAGAAACACAAGGTTGTAACTATTATATATGATACATGTGATTTAAAGTTTACAGCTTTTTTTTATTCAATTGTTAGAGTAAAACCCTTGAAATGCCAAATTATAGAAAGCAGACTGTTCTTTGCCTATTAAGAAATCAAGCCTAGTTTAACTACAGAGACTAAGAAAAGAAACACAAGGCAGCTTAATATGGTCATGTATACATAGCTACACTACATTCAAGTATGTATATATAAGGGTAATTTATTTGTTTCTTTAGCAGTCAGTCACAACATGGTGACCCATTTTAGCTGTTCTGAAGACTGAAGCAGAGAGCAGTCAAAGTAGGAATCCAGATTCCCTTTCATTATCTTTATTAGTGGCTACAGTAGAAGATGATAGAGATGGGTTCACACACTCCTTCCTTTTCAGCAGGCTCAAGGCCATGTCTCCAGTCTGGTAAGACACTGTCCAGGCTCTGAGCAATGTTGTCAAGTCACCCTTCCTACTGATGTGCCACAGTATAAAGACAAGACACCTTGGGCCACAAGGAGAAACAAATTATTACTATTTTGCAGAGAGGTCCAACACACTACAACCAGGGAGTCCTTCCTCCAGGGATGGTAACTTTCTCCTGAGGTGGTAGGATCAAAAATAAACAGGTGGCATTTCCAGGCTTCAGCCACTTGTGCAATTATTTTATATTAACTAAAAGAAGTTTGCAAAAACTCAAGCCTCTGCAGGTGTCTTTAAAAGACAAAGAATATTTTGAAGCAAAAGGGACATTTTCCTTTAACCTTAAACCTATGCATAATGAAAGTAGAGCTTTCATGCAGTTTCTTATTGTCCTGATACAGTCGAAGTACATCAATTTTAATACAAATATACAGTGACAAAGATGAAAGGAAAGAGATTAATGACCAGGTTTCTCTTTGAAAGAATGCTCTAACACTTCTATTTGTAAATGTCTTAAGAGGCTTCAAAACAGAAAGTATCCTGGACCTAAAAAGTAATTTATTACTTTGGTAAATAAGATGAATGCAAAGAAAAGCAAAGTGATATTGGTTTATATTTTATCTACACTAAAATAATACAAAGATTCAAAAGCAACTACAGTGGATGTATGGCACAGATAGTAAGAAACATCACAGTACAAAATAAAAATAAAAAATGAGTAAGTATTGCCCATGATACAATCTTTCTGCAGTTATATTAATATCCACTTCTAAGCACAAAAAGAATATATCCCATTTTATCACTGCTGGAAGAAAATGTCATTGGAAAGCCACACCATTTGAAACCTGCCCAGTTAATCTTTTGTTTGCTAGCTGAACAACACTTGAAAAAGGACACAGGAAATACCATGCTTGAAAAAAACAACCTTTTGCTCCCCACTAGAACAAACAACTGTATCTCCGTGCTAGTAAGCATTTGCTTGCATTATTATGGAGCCTACATCAGGTCTGTCACTGTTGACACTTACTCCAAAAGACAACAAAACTTCTCATCAGCATAACTAATGGAGGTCTCAAAGTATCAAGATCCCTAGCTTGGAAATTCCAACCTTGGCTATTACCCAGGGTACTGTCCTGTATGAGTAATGACTCAAGACTTTGTGGCCACATGGTTACTTACAACACAGAGGAATATTCAACTTGGATTAATTCCACCTCGCCCACTTTGGTCCTATTGCAGAAGTAGGAGCCTTTTTAGTTTGATGGTTAAAAATAAAAGTTAAGCAGTTTCTAGGAATATATATGTGATGGAAAAACATCTTTCATATTGCAATGGGAAAAAGATGAAGAAGCTTTTGTGTTTACATAGACTTTCCAAAAAGCAAGAAATGTAATAAACATTAAGCCAAATGCTGATTATAATTTTTCTAGGTAACCAGTTTCACAAAGAAGCAGGCTTAGCACTTCAAGGAAACAGGTCTTTTTCAATTAATGGGCACAGGTACAGTTATCAAGTTAGTCCTGCAATATGTGCCAGTAATGCCATGAGAAAAATAAGAGAAGAAATAGTAAGAAACTCCACACAGGCCTACGTGGTGCTGAAATACACAGACATTGTACACTGTCTTTCCAAGTTCAAAATTTGTAATTTCTCACAGTTTTTCCGTAAAATGTAATAATCATCCTCTTCATTCATGAAGAAAATATTAAGCACTTTCCGAAAACTTCTATCTACTTAGGACATCCAACTGAAGGAAGAACTGGAGGCAGAATGATCTCAGTGTCATGAACAAACAGCACAATTATAAAAAGGGAGGTTTTTGCTGGTCATGTGCCACTGATGGTCACTTCACAAACATAATGGAACCTATGGAAAAAGTCACTAAATAAACATTGTCTCTGTAAAAGCCACACTTTTCAAGAAATATTTCAGACTTCCAACAAGCTCCCTAATTGCAGCAAATCATACTAGAGTAGTAAGAAATACAAAAGCTGACTGTTCTTTTTTCCAGTTCTTTTTTCCGAGACACTGGATGACTCCATTCTCTTCTCCTCTCCACCAAGTCAATCCATGGAGACCCAGGGACCATGCAGAGATGCAGTGCTGGGCTGCAGAAGTACCATCAAGCACTTCAAAGGCTGTTACGGACAAGTGAAATTAAAACCTCATCTCTCTGTAATAGAGCAAGTCCACTAAATCCAAGTCAGGATTTAGTTGGCTAAACATGGGATCCAGAGCCACTTGGAGATCTTGCTCATTGCAGCCTTTAAGTCTCCCACCTGTTCATAGCACATTCTCTGCAAAAGCACCCTCTCTCTGACCTTACATGTCTGAACCCAGAGGAAAGTTTGCAAAACCATAACTGCTCTGGACACTTGGATTTATGGATTCAAGAGGGATGATGGTACATCGTAAGTTTTGTCACAACCTACTCCCAGCAAATTCCAGAATACCTCAGGGAAAACCAATTATCCTTCTTTGCAATGTGAAGGTTTACAAGTTTTGCACATATGCTACAGATAACAGCCTCCTCTCTTATGCATCTTACTAACTGTTTTTGCTTAAAGATTTTCCAAGTGGTTAATGCAACCTATTTAAAATTATTGTTACCCTTCCAGAAACTTATTTGTGTTTCAAAGGCAAAATCATTTCTTGATTTTTAGGTGAAAATACATATATATGCTTACTGTGTTAGACTGAAGAATAAATATTGGCCTGCTGAATGGACTGCATGCATCTTTAATTCCAATACCTGCCCATCCTCATTTACTTTATTATGATTGAATGAAACTGCTACATTTAGAGAATTCTTCTTCATCAATTATATATCATACACTTTATATTTGCTTGCCTTTTCAGTCCTTTCTCTCTGAAAGTATGTTTTGCCATCATGATGTTCCCTGAGGATTTGTGCATGTGGCTTCCCTGGGCTGAGCAGAGTCTGATGTACTCTGTGTAAACCAGTGAGCAGATACAATTTTCCTGCACTGTGCAAACAAAGCACTGTGCACAGACCAGCTGGTTTTCTAGAAAGGAAAATCAAGAGTTATCTGCTGAACTAGAGGTTGTGTTTATTTTTCCACATATTTTACTTTTTTTTTTAACTCCATACTGCATTTTACCAGGCTTTTAACAATCTTGATAAGGAAAACCAAGATAATTTTTGGCTTTGAATTCATCAAAAGATAATAAAACGTGTGTAATACATAATCACTCAGTGTGTTTAAAATTAGGCGAGAATGACTGTTATGAAAAGGCCTCTGAGAAAATTAGTCCTCACATTTCTCATCAATATCTCTTTAGACATTAGAGTCTAATTCACTTCAAAAACAAAGAGTTTACTCTGTTTTTATAAAAGAAAACTAAGTAATTATTCTTGGTTTAGATGAGCACAGAATATGAAACTGAAATAATACTCTCATTAGTAGGTAGAAAACCATATGAATTTTTGTTGCCGGGTCTACCTATCTGCTGCACTCAACATGGATTGCATTTCCCTCCCAGAAAGAAAGATCCAGCAGCAGTGATTGCTACATACACCATCTTTGCTCAGGTCAAGAAAAATAGCTCAGTTACTAAAAGAAACTGACTTTAAAGCTGTGGGACATTTTATGCTGTGGATGCACACACAGAAAGGAGGTTATAGCCAAAGGAATTATTTGTGGTGGTTAATCAGACTTTATATGTATGGTCATATTTGAACTCAGGCTTTGAGGGGTGGGTAAGAGGAGGTAGCTCATATTTATCTATTGCAGCACTGAGAGAAAGAAAATTAGTCCAACATAGATCTGGGAGACTGCACAGAGTAATCCCATGAAGCTTCAACCAAATGAATTAGAACAAATTACCAAACTTAGGGGTTTTTTTCTTGAAGAACAGAGACTTGTCACAATAGTAATTTTAGCCCCACATCCCTCAAGTCTTCATCTGTAAAACAGTACCTAGACTACATCTGTATCAGTAAATAGTAGAACTCACTCCCAGTTCTACGTAATGCCACAGAGCCATCCTAAAATCGTTGTCCTGGTGAGGAAATATATATACATTATAAAAATTAATAATTAACTGACTAAATAAATGTGTACATACATATACACACCCACAAATATCCATCCCATATAGACATCCATATGAAAAGCCATTGAACTTCATCACAAAAAATCCTAGTGCTAAACATTCAACATTATTGTTATCACTCACCAACAGTGGTATCTGGTGTACAAGTTTATTGGAGCAAATTACCAATACAATGTCTCAAGAGGCTGGTGATGTTGTGATCTCTCTCTTTGGTCAATAGGGAAGATCTGCTTATTGAATTCTGAAGATACTGAAAACTCAGGTTGGTTCAACAAGGAATTATATGCATAACTTTTATTGAAAGGATAAATGCTCATTGTTATTTATGTCCATAAGGAACATAAAAATTACAGAAGTTTTGGAGCCTTATATACATGATAAGGAGATTACGCTCAGTCAAAAATCTTTATAGGCAAACTCAAGTGCCTAAAGTTAGGTAGTTATACATATTTTCAATTATCAAAATACAAGTTGGATAATTTTCAGATTGAAAAGTCATATTTAACTGGATGTAAAAGTACCTGCAATTGCTCAGGTGCTCAGAAATATAATCTGCTCCTATATAATTGAATAAAGATTTAAGTGCCTCACTTCAAACACCTCAAAATTTAAAATTTTCAACTTGCAAAGAAATAAAACAAAAGTAACACAGGTAAAGATGAACATATATGTATATAGAAATTACTTCTGTCAACCAGAAGACTCCTTTACTGATCAAACTAGAGCTCCAAACAGAAGCATTGGTTGAGCATGGGTATTTTAAAATCCTACTCTATGAATTGTACCACACAGGTGCTTTGTTTTAACTTTACTGGGTATACAATAATTCATAAAAGGCACTCAGCAAACGGATAAGTTTATAAAATTAAAATCAGTAGTAGACTTTTCTGCTGGGACCACAAAGTTGAACTGAGGTAAAAAATAATATCTCAGAGTTTAAAAGCTAAAAAGTAAATATATTGAGATTTGAAGTTACATAATGCTGTACTACACTGATAAGACTTCAAGAATTAACAGAAATCAAAAGCAGGCATAAATGTTATTCAGCTCCCTATGGGATATTAATGTAGGATTACTGGAGATATACAAGAATGCTTCTTATTCATCTTTAATGGAAAATGCCAAAATACACGAGTCAACTTTATATGTAAGCAGAGCTTTTGCACACGATTCTTCAGAATCACTAATGGCAAAATCTCCTCACTGATTGTTCCCAGCATGAAAAAATTAGTCTTTTAAGGAGCAGTAACAAATAATCTGTGCAACTCTAAAAACCATGGAGATGGACTTCGGTAATTTTGCTTGGGAACATTTAGTATGGTTCATCATATGCTACAGATTTGAAAATAGTCATATATGTGTCTCCTAAACCCTTCCACAATCAGAGAAATACGATGACATACATGGCTGGTTTTCAAAATAATTTATGGGATTTACTGTGAGGGTGGGGAGACACTGGAGCAGGTCACCTTGAGAGGCTGTGGATACCCCTTCCCTGGAAGTGTTTAAGGCCAGGGTGGATGAGGCATTGAGCAACCTGGTCTAGTAGGAACTCTCCCTGCCCTTGGCAGAGGGGTTGGAACTAAATGACCTCTAAGGTCCCTTCCAACCCAAACCATTCTATGATTCTATGATTTGTTCAGTCAAAAGATTGGATTTTCCTCCAATTCTGATTTAATTGAATCATAAATTTTGGGAAACATATTCTGATCCACTATATTTTCCATTAAAAGTTTTAAGCATCTTCAATAAAAATGGATCTTTCTGACTTGGTACTTCTGAATAATGGAGAAAAAACCCCTTCATATAATGAATTCTTTAATAATGTATTTTTTTAAGCATATTTTGTGGTGTTTTCTTATTTCAGTCAATTTAGTGCACATTTCATAGGACATAACTCTCACTTAGCATTACATACTCTCTTAACTTCTAAAATAATCTACTAACTCAGATACATGGAAACACAGAATTGAAAAAACCCTTTAAATCTCATTTTAAATATTAAAATAAATTTTACAAAATCTTGAAGCTCTGAAAAGAATCCCAATTAAAAGACAGTAATTAAAAGATAGTTTCATTTATGTGCTCAGCTTGCAGGTATAAATATCAGCCCAATGTTTTCTTCTTTTGTTTGGAAGACATTTGGAAGACCTCTTTAAAATACATGGGCCCAAGGCATCCTCTTGCATTTAACATTTCACCTATTCACTTTTATAATCTAATAAATACTTTAGGCTTAGAATTTTTGCTAGATTGCATTAGAAAGCCATTTGTCAGTTCATTAATTTTTGATATACGGTTCATTTGTAAAATGTAACACTGAAAGTCAAAAGAGGATAAAAATCCTAAACTGCACTATGGGCCATACTCTAGAAACTACATCGCAAACCAGAGCTAACAAAGTGTTATACAGCAACATCCATTTGACTGGTATATATGACAGCTGTATTCTATTCATAAGCATGGAGTTTCAACTATCTTTAAATTACAATTATATACAAGTTTATGTGAAAAATGAAGAAAAATTTCTCAACATGATAATGCAACATACATTTTTTATAGTTTGAACTCTGAATTTATTTAAATAAGAAATAAAGTTGACATATTAAGCTACCCATATGGGAAATTTAGTTTATATGTATATATCTCTATATCTCTACTACATGTTCCTTTTATCTTCTAGGAACAATTCTGGCATCTCCCTTCTCAAGTGTCATTTATGTTTGGCTTATTGTTCCAACTCTGCCTGCTTTATAGCTGCAACATAAATAACATAGCAGCTTTGAATTAACATCTTCTCAGTTCACATATAGAAGCTTGCAGAAACTCAACAGCTGGCAGATCCTAAACCATTTGCAGAGAACAATTACTAAATAATAATTATCAACAGTGTATCAATCTATTTCAGACCTAAGAGAAATTTGTGCACACAAAATGGTTGAGGTTGGAAGGGACCTAAGAGATCACCTAATCTGGTTCCAGTGCCATGCCATGGGCAGGAACACCTCCCACTAGAGCCACTTGTTCAAAGCACTATCCACCCTGGCCTTCATCATCTCTCAGGATGGGGCATCCACAACTTCTCTGGGCAATCTGTTCCAGTGTCTCACCACACTCAAAATGAAAAATTGCTTTCTAATATATGATCTAAATCTGTCCTCTTCCAGTTTAAAGCACAAAAGCTATGGTTAATTTTGATAAATTAGTAAATTACAGGCATGAGGATTCTCATCATCTAAGCTTCTATTTGCATTTGTGCATCCTGGTGGGGATTCTTTAATAACAATAAACAGCTACTCTGACACAAGTACCACCAAAATCAAGAGAAATAGTTGACTTAGCTCATCTTTTCCTTGCTATCCAGAAGTACACATTCTACTATAAAAATAAAATAAAAAGAATTTCAAAAAATGCTAAGGAGGTAACTGGATAAGAGAGGGGTTTATACAAAAGTAACTCTTCAGTTCATTATCCCTCTTAGATTGCACTAAGCTTCCCAAGATAGAGTTCAACAATCATTTGATACATTTGATGGTTTACACTCTCTTTATGTCTGCAGCACTCCAGCTCTGAAAGTGATACTCATCCGGAAAAAAACCCTCAATTGTCACAGCACCAATATTAACAGTAAAAGGAAAAAGTGCTTCAAGCAAAGAAACTTACGCACTTGAAACCACTCAGGTGGCTGTTTGATTCACAACAGGAAGTTACTGAGTATTGCTGACAAGAGATTCTCTTGTGTAAGTTTCTTATTTGTTTCAATAAGTATTTGCTGAAATAAAAATGCGTATAGCAACAGGCCTTACAGATTCTTCACCTCTACAGAGAAGGTTTGGAACAGTGATAAGCATTGCCTGCTATCTTGCAAAAACAGAAAGACAGCAACTTGGTATACACAACTGCACAGTATACTGAATTTCCAGAGCCACATTAGAAATCACTGTGCCCTTGCCTCAATTTACCCATTTTATGCTACACATCTGCCTCTGAAAACTGCTCTAGAGAACAAAAAAAGACTTTCCACAATAATTCCCAATTTAAAAGAATGTACACAAATGTAAACACTCCAAATATTCCTATAATACTTTTTATTCAAGAGTCCATTCCTTTGTCTGCAGTGCTACAGCCGCAAATATTCCTGAGAGATACTTCATTTTAGGGCAGTAGTACAGCTGCATTTAAATGAAATTTAAATAACTTCACAAACAACTGTTACATATTTTCTCATTTTTTGCCAGACAGTACATTATCTCTAATCACCCAAATATGAACACAGTCTTCTTGAGATTATTTAAATTTCATCACCTGCATTTCCCTTTTTCTTTTGCAGCCTTGCCTGCACATGGGCTTTGTATATTCATAGAGATAACCAATCACCTCTCTTATTGCTGCATACAGTGTAGACAATAGACTGAAATATTGCAAAGAAAAATAGAGAATGAAAACAGAGTGAATAAATATGTTTATTACTTTCAAATCTGATAGGATTTGAAATAGTTCACATTATAAAAATTTTTAGAGCAACCATATGATGAAAGAGTCCCAAGGTGTAACAAACATTTTCAGAATCAGAACAAGCTTTTGCCTAGAATCACACCCAGTCTTCTCTATACTGGTGAGTTCCTGTAGGGTCTGCAACACAAACTAATAAATAAAATTCATGACAGAAAATGAGAACTCCCTATTGCACAATCCCCAGGTGAGAGCTGGTCCAAAACTCAGCAAGGATGAGCTTCAGGCAGCACAGCTCCAGCTGGGCAGGCTGAACCCTCCTCTGCTTCTGCCTTGCCTGCTCTGTCAGTAACACCCATCCATAACAGTTCTATAAGCTCTCTTGGGCACTTAGGTTCTCCCTGCACCAGCAGCTTTTAAATAAACTAAATCCAGAAGCAATATGGACACAAATGTGTTTTGGCATTAGTTTTTTAGCTATAGATAATAATTGGGACAGTTTCATCTGCTATCACTTTGAAATAATACCTGCATTTTATGTCAGCAACTTCGTCCAAGGATAGAAAGATAAACAAATGGCACTCACAAACTGTGAAATGAACAATGATGAACAAACCTGTCAGACAACAGCTACAACACAGCGATCATGCTCAACGTGCTCAGGCATAATAAAGTGCACTGCTCCTTTGATAAAAGAGAAAGAGAAATAAGAACATATAGAATCTTTTGATATCCAAGCCATAAGCCTCCTCCTTTTTCAAGAAAAGAAATTTCTCATTATTTATTTTCTAACTATTTTAATATATCTTCTTTATCTGACTTATTCTGCAAGTCCTTAATGCATTTTTTCCTGTTACTCCACCTTTGCTTAGTCAAAATACAAAGTTAGTAGTTAGATGTTTCACTTTTTACCCATTCTAGAAATTAGGTAATAGCATCTGACAGTCTCCAAAGTACAATATCAACTCACATTTTAAGAATTATAACTTTTATGAGATTTTTGACTCCCTCCTTCCATATCCATGGATGTGTATGGGGACCTATGTTTCTGTAATTTAGATAAATACATCTCAGCGGACTACCATGTGGCATTCTTACAGCACATGCTCAGCTCAACAACATTTCAGACACAAGGAAAGCTTTAAAATTCAGGGAGCAAAACCCATGATATTTCTAAGTGGTAGAAAGGCCTGCAATTTACAAGCTATTACTTCCTACACAAATGCAGTTCTGAAATATGTAACATTTGAGTCAGCATTTTGACACCAATATAATACCCCAGGAAGATTAGATTCACATGAATTCTAAAAGGTCGAGAAGTAATCAAAATGTGAACATCATCAGGAACTTGAGTACTTTTCTTTTGCAACAGATGAAAAAAATCATTCCTAAGCAGTTAAGGCAGATGTGATAGGCATTTTGCATTTTCCCACAGAAAGCTGAAATTATTTCATTTTGCTGCTCCCATATTTTGCATATTTCTCATTTTCATAAACAAAACATTGCAAACATGAATTTGCTTGTATTACTTGGAAAGGGAGTGGAAGGCACTCTCAATTTTGCAGTGAATTATTTTGTTTTTTAAACACTGATACACCAATTATTTTTTAGAAGAAAATAATTCTTATCTGCTACTGCTCAACAATATGTCTACATTTTCTGTGTCACAGAGTTGTTACATTGCATGAAACTCACAGAAGTACAAGTATGTAAGGAAATGGATTGCTGTCCTGAATAGAATATTTATGTGTAAAATATTAGAATGAATGTCAGCCTTTCTTTCCATTTTTAACCAATAGTTGCAGTAAGAAATCTCAAATTTGAAATTTTAAGACTCAAATATTAGATCTTGCTACTACAATTTTCTACTATGTGTACAATAATTATTTCATTCATATAAAAATATCTCACATGTGGAGATTCTGTATAAATAATTATTCTGTATAAATGATTATTGTTATGCTGAGAATTACGGCCTTCATTCAGAAAAGTGTGAATTTATTACTATCGCTTCTCAATTTAGTCTCTTAAATACTGAATTGTATTATTCAATATTACAAACCAAACATTAAGTGTCACTGTACTCCACAGTGACACTATTGGAAACAGCTTAGAGGGTTGAATTGTATAGTACTAGGCTTGAGAGGCTCCTGTCTTCACTTACCTTTTTTCCCAGCCTCTTCAGTCACCATCTCAGCACATGGAGCACATTTTGCAAAGACAAATTTTTCCCTGGTGGGCTACAAACTCCTCCTCTTCTCAGTAAGTCACATTTTCCTATGTTTTTCTTATATTTTCTCATAGAGTATGCTAGTAAAATCGCTGCTTTACTACTCCATAGTGTGGAATCCCATACAGGCATAGAATGTCCTTGTGAATTCCCACTTGATACCAAGGAGACAATATAATTAATATAGTCTGCAGAGATTTAATACAGTCACATTAGGATTACCTTACTCAGTACACACTTGCAGTAGAAATCTCCCCCTTCTTGGCTATTCCAATGCATAAAACATTCTTTATCCTTCCTGCAATCTATAATTTATTAACTGAACTGTTCACTGAATATGGCAGTTTCTGGTCAAGAGTAGAGTGATGGGTTAGATGCCAGCTGCATCATAGCATGAGAGGAACTGCCAGATTCTGTGGCAAACTCCTTTAGGTGCTTAGTGAGCAGCCGAAGTCCTGACAATGTTTTAACAAAATATTTGACTTTTATTTATGAAATGTCCAGAACTTTTGAGTGGAGTGATCCTAGAAAGACTAATTCTATTTTCCATAGATAATGTTTAAGGCATAATAAGGCATTGAGCAACCTGGTCTAGTGGGAGGTATCCCTCCCCATGGCAGGGGGGTTGAAACTAGATGATCTTTAAGGTCTCTTCCAACCGAAACCATTCTACGATTCTATGATTTACAAAAACTTAGGCTCTCTTTTGTTGCTACGTATAAATAAAAAGTTGTCAGAAGTTGAACAGCATTCAGAGTAGGAGAAAAGCAAGAAATCTGACTCAAGAGCAACATTTGATATGATTAGATAATATGGACAGACAGAAATGCTTTTGGAAGTATGAAATCAGGGAGAAGACAAATTATATCTATTGTCAGGAATAATTATAGCAGTCTCCATGTCTCCATAAAATAATTTACAAGGGTCAGGTGGCTGTATCTCATTTCATTTTATTCCTGATTTACAAACCTTACTAGTATTTGTGTTCAGAGAGAATAGGAAGAAGAGGATGAACACAAGTCATCTTTTTTTTTTTCTTTGGTTTTTAGAGAAAACCAAAAGAAAGAAACAAGTTTAAAGAGATTTGGTCTTGTTGTCAGTGAGTCTATAATTAACACCTGCTCAAATGTGAGATCAGCATGCATTTTCATCTCTTTGCCAAGCATGGAAACCACTTTATATGAAGTGGTTCATGCAATTCCATTATTTTCAGATCATGTCCTTAAAATAACACCTTTTCCCTTTATCGCATTTTCTCTCTCTTCATCTTCCAGCAGCTGTGTGCAGCCAAATAATGCCTGACACAGTTGAAAAGCTGGGGGTGGATTGTTGAATTTTTTTAAACATCTAAATTCTTGTTTTTCTGACAAGACTACTGATCCTATGTGCTGTTTTTAGATACCAAAATTATATGTTAAAAAACCAGATTCAGGATTTCCTTTTCAAAGCCCTGTAAAGAGAAGATTGCCTACCAAAGATAAAGAAGGAGGAGGGGGAGGGTGGGGAGGGAAATAAAAGATACTTTTCATTCTGCTTAGTGGTACATATATTTCAAAGATGAGAGTAATGGTAAAGTCCTCTAGTAACACTACTACATAGGCCAAATAGCATACAGGTACTACACCAATACTTTTTCAGGCATCTGCATAGCTTTACTAATGCATACATTAATTCATCTTGTGCATGAGAAGGATGGGTGGGCATTATCTGTGTATTTTCCTTATGGGAAAGTGCCTGCCATTCCCCAGAGCTGCAGGAGTACCTAAATAACATTCCCTTATACTGCCTTGTTTTGCCTTTTTTCCTGTCACAAAGAATTGCAAGATACTATGCCAATTTTTCTTTCTAGGCATTGCTTCCTGTGTCCCAAATATTTATGTAATCAGCACCACAAAGGAAATAAAGAAGAACCTTCTTAATCTAAAGGATGAGGTCTTGATAGCATTAGGAACAAGCAATGAAACATTTTCAACCCTTATTATATAGATTTTGAGCAACTACAAAGTGGAACCAGACCTAAGACATGGTACAAACTGACTCCCACAAAATATGGAGGGGGGGGAGGAATACTTGAAAAGAAATTTATGTCATCTGGTCATTCCTGAAGCTGGTGAGGAGTCTAGAGAGTAAATCCTATGAGAAGAAACTGAGGGAACTGGGGTTGTTAAGCTTGAAGAAAAGCAGGCTGAGGAGAGACTATATCAATCTCCTCCAGTAGCTGAAAGCAGGTTATAGTTGAGGTGGGGATCAGTCTTTTATCCCATGTAACAAACAGTAGATCAAGAGGAAATGGCCTCAAGTTGCACCAGGGGAGACTTAGATTGAATATTAGGAAAAATTTCTTTACTGAAAGGGTTGTGAAGCATTGAAACAGTCTGTTCAGGGAAGTGGCTGAGTCACCTTCTCAGGAGGTATTCAAAGGATGAGTAGATGTAGTGCTGAGGGACATGGTTTAGTGGTAATTTGACAGTACTATGCCAATGGCTGGACTTGATGATGTCAGAGTTCTCTTACACTAAAAATGGCTCTGTGATTCTATTAACTGTTATTTACAAATGCAATAAAGAGGATGGATTGCAGCATGAAACAGGTTAAGTAATAGAACCAATTTAGAATAAGAAGAGCAACAGTTCTTAATTTAGTAAGCAATAGCAGAAATTTAAGAGATAATCACAGATCATATTGGAAAGTTTAATAATTGCCAAATTTTGAAGGCAGCAAAATTCCCTTATATAGAGACACATCTTGCAGTGTCTTTTGAAATGTCCTTGTTTGGACTTACATGTTTGCTGCAGAAGTAAATTTTAAAAATTTGAGTCATACAGTTATTGTCTTAAGATTACCTTTATTAAACAACCTGTCTCCTCATTGGAATTAGGCCATCAATTTGAACCATAAACTTGAAAGTTCCCGTCTCTGGAGTTCTTCTTACACATGACATTCATAAAAGCAAACTACTTGCAACTCATAGTATGTGAAAAAATTGCCTACAAAATAGATAGATGCCTTTATATCCCAAAAACAAAGCCTGCTGCTCAGAACAAGCTCATTTATCAGGCAAAACTTAAACCTGTAAGTTCTTGTGCTGCAAAGCATGGGAAAGTGGAAGAGAAATAGACCAGTAACATGCTCACTTGGTTTTTGAAATCCCCTAAATATGAAATCTCCTCTTAACATGACAAATCTTTCAAAATCTGCAAGTATATGGTTTATGAGATACATACAGTTTCTCCCAGTTAACTTTATTTATTTTTAGATGTGTTTTTTATTTTGGGGAAGGGTAGGTTGATGAGGAATGGTTAAGAAGAAATCAGAATATTCGATGTTCTGAACCAATCTCGTGAAATGTTGAAGCAAGCACAAAAGTTTACAAACAGTTATGCAAGTGAAAAGATTCTCCACGTAGCGATGTGACTTTTTTTCTCAATGACATTGATTTTTTCAACATCTTTTCTCAGTCTCCGCTGCACTATCTCTACTTAGGCATTTTAGAAATCTATACTAGAAATAAACACAATAATAAATAATAATGCAGAGAATTAGACTGAAAAAGATAGGTCACCATAAATTATATTTATAAATGCATTCTTAAAATGAAGGGAAGGAAAGTGAAACAAGAAAAAATATAGAAAGATAGAACAGAGAAAATTAAAGCAAAAAAAATAAATGAAGTATAGACAAAAGTAATTATAGATAAATAAATTCTAAAGAACTTTAGAAGACAGAAGAAGGTAAAAAAAAGGAAGGAAAGGAGGGAATACAAGTACGTAAGAGAAGAAATGAAGTTTAAAAAAAATGCATTCAACTTTGTGTTCTGTTTATCAATGAGAATATCTGGCATTTTTATTCACATAAAAATCTTATACAAATTCTAAATTGTAAAAACAGATGGCTTTTTTAATGGTGAAACATACTTCTGGAATTGTTTTGTGCTTTTTCCAATATGTAAGCCTTCCTTCGAGCCAGTCTTTATCAAAACTAAGCAGTTCTGATTACTAAAATTGTACTACCGAGCTTTGTAAATGAGATAGTAAAGACTGCAGAGGACACCTCAGTGCAATGCTAATAGAAAACATCATAGCAGCATCAATTTGAAAAGTCATAACTCATGAAAGAGGAGACTCCATTGACTCCTTTTACACTGAGTTGCACCTTAATGAAGGAAGTACTACTATTGACCTCAGTGGGATACAGAGCTGTGTTTAATGCGAAGATGGGAATCTGAATCTGATTCAGTGACTAATACTAAGGGACCTGGACCTTGAAGAGAGAATAGAAATATCTGATCATGTGTGTCCATCAAAGGTATACAAAAGCAAGGTTCTTTATAAATGGAAAAAAATGCATCTAATTCATATTACTAGACTTCAGTAGCAATCATTTTATCTTACATCTTGTGTTCACATTTCCTACAGAGTTCATAAATGTTAGCAAGATACCACTGATTTTTGTTCAGCTGAAGGATATTTCATTGAAAGATAAAACGATGCATGCTAGCAAGCGCTGAAAAGCAAAGATACATTGAGTCTAGATCAAACTCTGCTATTGCCATTTTTAAAGTTATATATATTTGAGCTGCTGATTTCAAAACTGAATATTCTCCATGGGACATGACTCAGTAGCCTGATGATCACTCAAGTTGCATATGACCAGAGGCCCACACCTGCTCCAGTGCTCAGATTCTTTCACTTGCTTCAGTGGGTTTTTGCACAGGATGAACATCATTAGAGAACTGCTCTTGGGCTGTCAATAGAAAACCTTGGAGTTTTACGTAGACAAAAACACTGGATAACCCCTCATTTAAATTTTCTGTGCTGTCATGGCTTCATCTGTGCACTATTTTTGCATTTTGCTGTACAGCAACATGCAGCTGGGCTCTAGATAAGCCAGCTGAGGTTAAAAAAGCACTAGAAATGCAGGAGTGCTTTGCTTATCCACGTGAAAAAAAGGCTAATTCTACAGAAACTCTTCAGATATATCAATCACAGCCTACTAAATGAAGATCATATGAACGATTTTCTGAAATCTGCAGAAAGATGCTTCAGAAAGCTTTTTCAGTTTTTTTAAATTTGTTTCTACTCAAACACTAGCACAATAAGGCTGAAATGCTATTATTTAGGTACTAAGTTGCAATTGTTTTTTAAAAACTGCACATGTATCTTCCACCAGTATTTGTTATTATCTCACTATTATCTCACCTAAAACATAAATCGTTCTATGGGAAATTTAAGGGGTGCATTTCTATACATCTTATATACAACATAACACAACAGTCTTGTACATAACAGAATTTCCAAAAAATAAATCAACAAAAATCAAAATGTAAACTCTCTCTATATAGTAAATAGTTGTTTGCTATGTCTCAAAATGACTTTATTTCCTTTGAAACTACGTTTTCTAAAAATTAATTAAATTGTATTTTTAAAAGATTTTTAAACTGTAGAGTTGAATTCTTCAGACAGAAGAAATCCACCTCATTCTTACTATCAATATTGCATGTTGAAGGAGTTAATCATATTTTACACAAGCCACAAACTTAACAATGGAAGTAGAAATTTAAAACACATCATCATCATTAATCATGCAGTACTGGATCTACTAAATCATTTCTGTATACATGAATTAGACTAAACATCCAACAGTTTTATTATATCGTGTTATTCAGATGAAATTAGTTTCCATATTGTATGGACATCTTCATACAACTGAAAGAATGCTAAACATGACCTGACCATCCTGAGGTGCACTTTTTTCATTGTGTTGAGGTGACAGGGAGTCTATACTTTTTCTTTAACATAAAGGACAGAGATCCTTACTGTCAATGATATGTACCTTCCGACTGTGAAAACATAAAAATCAATTAATCCTTTTTAGGAAGCTGAAGGACTCTAGTGAGCGGGAAAAATAGAATTAGAGAAGGTGGGATTGTGCTCTACTAAAGGTCCTGGGGTGATTACACATCAAAATTGGGAATGAAAGACTCAAGAGCAGTCCTCAAAAAACGCTTTGAAAGCACATCTGCTTTTGCTGTCACAGAGTATTTTGAAGGTAGGACTGCTACAGACTTCTTAATTTTTAAGTTACAAGTGTCAGGCACAGATCACAAATGTTGTAAGGATGTAGATATTTTTACTATTCACTTGAGGATCCTCTGAAACCAAACGTGGTTTTGATATACATTATTTAAAATTCATTACAATGTTCAATTTTCACAAAGGGAAAAAAAAATTTCCTTCCTAACCTGCACAACTTATGCATTCTTCCAGAAGAAGAGCAGTCTCTGACCCATACACACGCACACACTGAAAGGCAGACAGAATAGCAAGTACCAGCCTCAACTCTATTTACCAGCTCTTACAAGCAAGGGAAGGTTGCCTCCCATGTGCACACAGAGTTAGTGACTCTAATTCCAGCCTCACTCTAGAGCTTCAGAGGAGGCAATTTTTCAGCACAATACCACTGAGATTTTACAGTTTTGTCATCTAGTGCTTTTCCCTCAGCAATATACACTTGAAAAGGGCTGTAACATTTTCTTACTATAATTTTTCTCTCAGATTAATATTTCCTTTTTATTCTCATTGAGTTTCTTATTATTTTTAGTCTTACCGTTTTTCTTGTACTTCCCTTTGCTACTGTGCTTTTCAAAACTGTAGCAAAACCCAATAAATAAAGCTTTCACTTCATCCTCTTTGATTCCAGCCTTCTAATCTTGCAGCAGCAAGACAGAACACAGTAAGCAACATCCATTTGCAGAGCTGTACAATAACTGCATTGATTTAGTAGTAAAAAATTTTGCTTCTATGGACTAAGTCAATCCGCCAGCAGGAAAAACTCACACAGAGAGACCCAGAGATACCATAAATTTACCACCTATTTTTAAATGATGGAATTTACTTGTCATTTACTTAGCAAGAGAACTTTTATGAAAAATAGATGGATTGCTTTTCCATTACTAAAACACAAACATCAGCTCAGAAAACAAAACCACTCTAAATTAACTATAATGATACATAGATTGAAAATAATCAGGCAGATTGCAAACTGTACATGAAAACATAGCTTAAATTTCCATACTTGTTTGACTGATATCTGCACTTTTAAATCTCAGGATTACGTAGAAATCAGAGAGTTTCCTGCTGAATATGCCTTAATTTTAAGAAGCAAGACTTCATATGGAACAAACTGACAATATCTCATTACGTAAGGGATGAAAATCCGTTGGGGCTTGTTCCAGATCTGGATAATGTCCTTGGCTGCAGTGTTTTGGTGGAACCAACTAAGGTATATAATATATGCATATTGCATGAAGAACTCTGTCATCCCATGAGTAAACAATGTAAAAATCAGCTATGCCACTTAGAAAAAACAAACTACACTCCAGTTTTGCAGATTGGTTAAATGAAGCTTGGTTTCTTTATCTGAAACAACATGTTTGAGTTGATAAAACCTCTCCAGTTTAGTGATTTATAGGTAGCACAATAAAAAGAGATAAATCTGCCACCTCTTTTTTAAGGACTAAGTAGATTTAAAAGATTTAAAAAATAATTTTATTATTTTTAAAGTACAATATTTGTACATAAAGTTATTTTTATTGAGAATTCTTATATTTTTTAAAAATTCAGTTCAAAAGAAGCATCATTATTAGACTCAGTAACTGTTGTGTTTAACTAGCCTGAGAAAAGTTTCAAAATATGAGGCTATTAGGATCAAGGTCTTTAATAATGATGGTATGTTTGCAAAAAATTATAACATATGCTTTGCAGAAACTGCAACATGGCTAACTAATTTGGATCAATAATCCATAGCACAAGTTAGGTAAGTTGGACCAATTCCAAATAACATATTGGATATATTGAATTTTTTACTTTTCTATTAACTTGAGGAGTACAGCTGCATTTTGGAAAGTTAAGAAATTACACAAGTGTTCACTTAATATCCACATATGAATGAATCTAGAAGCATAAGTATATAGTTAATAATGTCTTAACCAAATTCTCAGCATCATAGTGTCATAGAAACATAGAATGGTTTGAGCTGGAAGGGACCTCAAAGACTGTGTGGTTTCAACCCCCCACTGTGGGCAGGGACACCTCTCACTAGACCAGATTGCTCAAAGCCCTGTCCAGCCTCCCAGGGATGGGACATCCACAACCTCTCTGGGCAGCCTGTTCCATTGCCTCATCACCCTGACTGCAGAGATTTTTTTCATAATATCTAAGCTAAATCTATCTTCTTTATATTTAAAAATTGTACCCTGCATCTATCGCCACACTCTCTGACAAAGAATCCCTACCCAGGCCCCCTTTAAGTACTAGTAGGCATCTGTAAGGTTGCCCTGGAGCCTTCTCTGTTCCAGGATGAACAAATCCAACTCTCTCAGCCTATCATCATAGGAGAGATGCCCTCTGATCATTCTTGTGGCCCCCCTCTGGATTTGCTCCAACAGTTCCATGTCCTACTTATGTGGAGGCACCAGAGCTGCAGGCAATATTCCAGGTGGGGTCTCATGGAAGTGGAGCAGAGGGGCAGAGTAAACTCTTCCATCCTGCTTGCCATGCTTCTTTTGATGTAACCCAGGATACATTTGTCTTTCTGGGTTGCGAGCACACATTCACAGGTTCTCTGAAATTTGTCATCTATTTTATCGTGTCTGTAAACATAGACTGCAGTACCTGGAATCTCACAAAATAATCTTACATAATTTGTAAGCAGCAGTAAATATTTACAAAATATTACAGTGAAACTCTGTGGTATTATATTTTTTAATTTTTGCTTGAACTTACAAAAACTATAGAGCTGATATTATAAGCAGGCTTCAAGGCAGGAAATCTACTTAAGTAAAGTGAACATAGAAGTGTTCAGTATAAGGTCATTCAGTCTACCATAAAAATACAATCCTATTTCTTCTTCAGGTTATTCTACAGCTTGAATTTCCAATAATTATGTTTCCTTACTTGCTGTAAGAGGTAACTGCTGTGTATAAACATTCCTTTACAGTGCAAAAGTATATTAAGACCTATTATCTCTTCAGGAACCATGCCAAAATGGACTCCTGCAGTTTTGATGCTATGCCAAAAATAATTTGAAATATTGTACAGTAATTACCAGAAAAAAATGAACGGCTGTGGTTTAGGATACATAGGCCAAGGGCTCATTTCTGAATATGACTGATACTCCCCTTCCATGGAAAAGAACACCATAGGTCATCTGGGCTGGCATAGACCTTGGGTCTCCATCCTTCTCCACCTCAGCTCTGGAGCAGAGCTTACTCTCCATAACTTATTTCTATTCTTTTTTCTCCCTTGTATAGGCAAGATCTCAAGAAAGACAGAAAACCCTCCTGATCCAGAGTTATATCAGGGGCAGACTGGACCAGCTCAGTAGAACTAGTGATAAGAAATTGCAAATCTGCTCTAAATTTTCCTATAAAACCTGACCATAGCACTCTACCATCTCACCTGTCTTCCTCTCTCCTTGAGCCTCTTGCTCTTTCCCTCCTCCAAAATCTGGTCAGGCTGAAATTCCAGTCTGTATCACTTTCCTGCCCTCACAAACATTTTACTACAATCCTCCTGATTTGTAATATCCAAGCTGACCCAACAGCAATTTCATCAGCCTAATGGGCAGCATATTTGAGATCCAGATCAATGTTTTCCAGCTCGGGAGGCAGAAGGCAGAACAGTGCCTGGAAGCCACTCCTGCTTTCTCCCACCTCTAGAGCCAGTAGTCCAATTTTCTGGTTAAGCAGAAGCGGAAAAACACTAGGGAATTTACAATCCCAAACCAAGTGGGATAGTGCAAAACTAGCAATTTTTTCCCCTTTCCCAAGGAAGAAAATCACATCTCTCAAATAAGCACTTAATTTGGTAACTAATTCTATTCTCTTATGTGCTTATGTATTTCATAGATCACAACTTTCAATTTGTTTCTTATTTTAACTAAGACTGAGGAGCCTTGTTATACATGATTGACTGGGAAAAAATCCTCAGTCCACTCATTTTTCTTGAATTCTTTTGAAAGGCTATGAATTACATATTTCTTATTCTTCTTTAATTACATTAATTAAGACTTCAGTAACTTCAGTGCATTGTCACTGAAAACCTTTTGAAGGTCTGGCATATTTTATCTTTGTTATTCAGTGAATGTATCTTTTGAAAAATAAAGAACAGCACAGCTACTAAAGCACCAGTCTGTGGCTCTTTTTATTTATGTGAGAACTAAATAATTCCTGACTATCCAAAGTACTTTTTTCCCATCTATTGTTTGATATCAATCCCTGGCACAATTGACACTCGAGGCAGAGATTTTCAAAACACCATCTAAGGGATTTAAATGAGGATTATTTTTCTAAGTCTTAATTTTCTTCTTTCAATGAGCACCCTTAGCTCCTGCCCCATTTATTTTCTATTCTATACTACAGATTAGATTTCAAAATTCCCTTTGGGTTCAAGAAAAAAAGATACTATATCTGAATTCACAATGTCAAAGTTTTAAAACTGTGGAAGTTAGGATGAACCACTAGCTGGAATGATGACTACTCCTGTCACATACATTAGACCAGGAGGACCCTCATATACTTGAGTTACATTTATTGAGAAAAGTACAGAAGCATCTGCTTAATTTTAAGAACAGTTAAGCAGAAGTTTATATAAACAAAGATGATTTCTTGTGGTGGTGTATGTACAAAGGAAATTTTTCCATATACAGACACTTAGGGGTGCAGATGAGTGCAAAGTGGGATTTCACAGTTGAGCTTGGTCATTTCTCTGGGATTCAGATCAATGAGAATTATTCACCTATATACTTTTGAAAAATGCACCCATTTGCCACTTTGGGCACTTAAATAACTTAAGGGAAATGGACTCTTTCCAGTAATTTCACTCATTGAGAGTACTCAGCACTAAATTACATTCTTCGGCTGTTATAATTCTTTCAAATATTCTGTTAATGGTTTTGGTTGAGAATTTGGTCCTTGTCCAGACAAGAATCAGAGAGGCTGCATCTCAGTTACCTTAGGAAGGAAATTTACCAACTCATTTTCACATTTATATTTGAAACAGCCATGAAAAATTTCCTAATTTTTATTTAATTAGTATTTCTAATGTAGAACTTATTTTCTAGCATTCCTAAATTATTTAAATACTTCTTAGTGTGTCAGCCGTACGGCAGTATTTTGAGGCAGAAGTTACCTCTCAGAAAGGTGGGGGTGAAGCACTGTGTAAGCTCATGGAAAGAACTTTGTAGCCTTCTGAGGATCAGTGAGGTTCCCTAAAATACTCAAAATGCTGTTATTTCATGAAGATTAGAAAAAAAAAATACTGTTGTTGAAGATTTCTTACAGGGAAACAAGCTGAGTCTGCTAGAAGTTGTCATTTTAAATGATATCTCAGGGATAGTATTATTTCAGATAGGGATTCCGACGAAATGTCTTTGTTAATCAGCTCAGATTTATATTTGCAATATTCATTGATATGAGCCACTTTTTGTCCCTTTTGTCATTGCTTAGTATAAGTAAATAAGTTTTACCATCTACTATACTGTTAACTGTACAACATGTATAGTTTTAGTTTCAAAATTCACAAAGAAAACACAATGAATCTTGTTCTGGTAAGGGTAAACCATATTTGCTGAAGGGAATTATGTAAAACAAACAATGGAGGATATCTCTGATTCATTGGTCTCATTTTATAGAATATTGTAGATTAATTAGAAAAGATATTAATTCAATCAATTGAGTGAAAAGACAAAAAAAGTACTGGGAAAAGTAGAAGATATTTGAGAAAGAGCTTTCTTTCATAATCATGGTACCTTGGAAGAAAAGAGGAAGAAGATTTGACCTACAGGACAGAAAAATCACCGCAGGTTGTAATGTGTTCTGTTATTAGTATGACATTTACTGGCATTTCACTCATATTTTAATTTTTCACCATTTGCCCTTGCCCTATCTTATAAGAATGACTACCAGTCCTACTATTACAATTTTCTAGCTCTGGAATGTGCAATTATATTTTGACACACATCCATGATCCTTTTAATTATTGTTATTTTTTCTAATTGGATGAATTTCTAATATAACCTAAAACTAATGGTTTATAACAGTGCATAGTTTGTAACTGATTGGATAGCATAGGTGATCAATAATTTTAATAATCTTGGCTATATTTGCATGCCGCTATTTTGTACAATTACATATAAAACAAAAGAAATGAAACCCACAAATCTCAGTCAATTACTGAAGCCAATTATCTGTTTTCAAAGAGAATGGGCCAGATGCACAGCTAATTTAAACTAGTCTAGCTCACTGATATGTACATCAAGATGAGACTCTCCCACAGTATTTTAAATCCTTTTATCTCTAGTATATAAATGCATGAAAAGGGCTTTTTGGGACAAAACCTGTTCTTACATGATTACTAATTAAACCAGACACTGCATGTAGCATGGTATAAATCACTAATGCAGGAAAGAAAACCTGCCTCCTTATTTTTATGATTTATCAGATATATATATCATATACATATGTATGTATATATATAAAATATGTACTTAAACACTCATTTTAGGACCATTTATCAATTGGGGTACAAAGTACAACTTCACAGTAAGTTATGTGCGTTTTAAATGTGATTTCTGAAATGTGCATTTTTTTAAGACAAAGTATGAGAGAAATTACTAAAACCTTCATGGGAATGTTTAACAGTTCTCCTTAAAAGCCTAATTGCTCCCGTTGGAGACATTAAAATCTATTGAGTAAATACTTATTTATAGACTTTTTAATTGGTGGATTACATTAACAGATATTGGGATATATTTTGAAGGCAAACATTGACTTTGTGGAGTTCAATGCCTCCTTATATTTAGCATGCTTACTGGCAGAAAATTCTATAATTCTAAATACTAATTAAATTGATTTTTACAACTTCTGCAAGATTGAGTTCACATATATTTAAATAGTGGCAAACTGAATCTTTTCAATAATAAACCATTACAGGCAGTAGCATTTCAGATCTATTTTCAGCAGTCCCTAAGCATTCAGAAGCTCAGCTCTTTAGTTTATCCTTAGTCTCTGCTGAATTAAACACAATAATAATAAAAACCTATATTATGCAGGCAAATTAGGCCCTTTGGAGTAAGTAAGTTGAGGAGTGAGATCTGTCATTTTAAAAGAGGCCATGGGAGCCTAGAACCAATGCTGCAGACACATACAGTACAATGAGTAGACAATTTCTTCAACATTTTAAACCCGCTTATAAATGAAGAACAAATAATGGCAGTAGTCAAAGTATCAAGGAAGAGACAGATGAGTTAAGAAAAGGGGAGAAGGAACAAATAATCCAAACATCAGAAACCTTAGAATGTAAATGAAAGAAGCAAAAGGCCTGGAGTAAGAAATAACTCCATTCACACACACTTCCCTCTGCCTTTTAGCATGTTTCCACAGATTTATTCCCTGCTTTTCAGATGCTCTCTCCAACAACAATTTTCTGTATGAGAAGCCCCTTTAGTAATTAATTGTACTTTGGTGAAGAACAACTAGGGAATGGGCAATGAAGAGCCATTACAGGAGGAATCTTTTTATTATTGTGCTGTAAGTGATGAATGCACTATAATTTGGCAGATCATCTAAAATCTGTATTTCTCAGATCTCTGAGAAAATTATCCCCTTGAAAGAGGGTCTGTGAGGTTGAATTTACTTTTGAAGAAAAAGGAAAAAAAGAAAAAGGTTATATGGATAACTGCTGGGAAGAGCAAACCCTCCTCAAAGATGAGTAAGTGAAATATCTCACAGATAAGTCTGGACAGTAGGCTCCATCAAAGCTGGTAGAGAAGCTTGCAGATTGGTGGCTTTTACTACCTTTCAAGAAAGCTAAATTTATAAAAGGCATGGTTGAATAGTTTCCACAAGTAAGTGGGTGTTAAAAATTAAAGCCCTGATCCCCAGCTTAATCTTTCCTCTGTAGAAGTAACACAGGCAGTAGAGGTTACTGAACTGGATGAAAAGATGAACACGTTGCTTCTTCCTGGTAACGATGAGTGTTATACATCACTGTCAAAAAAGGCTGAATAAAAGACCTTGTCTCAGTAGCATAAATCCCCTGTGTCTGGGCTGCTCTTACAAAATTCTTGAGTACAAAACTTGTGTGCAAAGTTACCATGAAAAAGAAAGATGGCTGGTTATGCAACATCACCAGCTATTGCCAGCAGTCTTGAAAATCAACTGGGCTTGCCAACGGGGGTAGCAGCTGTACTTCACAACACTTTCTGTAACTGAGAAATAGTGGAAATAGTAGGTAAAGAAGCAGCAAGATGACAGGGTGCAATAACTAAGGCACTGCTTACTCATGCAGGCATCAGAAAAGGCAGGAGTCTTGAGACCTCCACGTCTGCTCCTGACACTTCTCAATGGCAATTCTCAATGCCTCCTTTTTCTTCTTTTTCTTTCTCTCTTCTTAAGCACAAAGTAAAGAGCAAAGCCACAAGACAAGCTGAGATCTGCATCTTGCCTTCCCCTTAGACCTTTACTGCTTTCTGAAAGGAAGAAAACAGAAATGGTAACCTCTCATCATCAGATTCCAGAGCGGCTGGCACCTGGAGCAAGAATATATATCTAGCTTTGCTAAAGTCTGAGCAACGATTTAATCAGATGATACAAATGCCTCTATTTTTTTTCTTTTTCCTGAAAGGTGAGAACATGCCGTTTTTTTGAGTTACAGGACATAGAAGCAAAAACATTTGGAACTGAAGGTCTTCTATATGTCTCATGCATACGCCACATACATATTCCATATACAAGTCATACAGAAGCATACATTATATTTCCACATATCAAAATGAGAAACAAGTAGGCAGTCTGTAAAATCCATGCTGTACTCATGGATGGTTATAGGTTCTATAAACTGATGGGATAATCAGCTTTATTAAAAAACATAACCAAGAAGACTGGATCTTCCAATAAGTGACTTTACAGAATTCAACAATTAGTTGCTTGTGAGGTGGTAAAAGCAAGGTACCCATATAGGAGAAAGAAACGTGAATGTGCAAAGATTTGCAATTAAAAGGGTAGGAGAGTGCTTAGAGATAGACCTTAAACAAAGAGAAGATTTAATTTCCATCTCTTGCCACATATTAGTTCAGAAGCAGATGCAGTAGAAATTATTTATCTTATGATAAAAGCTGATGACATACATTTTGGGGTTTTATTTCTGTACTTTTCTGTACTCTTTTCATTCTTTCTGGAAATTAAGTAAAAAGCACCCACATGCTTCTTTCTCAATGCCCTATTATAATTTGCGTCTTTACCAATGCATTGCATATAAAATTTAGAAAATTTAGAAAATAATCAACAACGAGAAGCTAAAGATATGCTCCTTATATCAAAACTGGACTTCTTGGGCAAGTAATTTTACTGCTTCCCCTTTCAATGCTTTGTCAAAATTGTTTCTTTAATTTACAAACTGTTGGTATCAAAGTCTGTTTCTTTTGATGTTATAAAAGATCAGATACATTGGAGAAACAATGTCATCTAGGGACTTGCACATTTGTTGTGATACAAATGTAATTGCTAATAGCCAAAGTAATTAAAAAATTTATCTACATTCTAGTGTATATTAGTATTTTACATTAAAAAGCACACCTTTATAGAATAGTCAAAATTCAAGAGCAAGCAAATTTTAAAACTAATATGTCCTCAAAGTACTATATTTTTTGTTAAGAATTCAAAACTAATTTCAACACCCCTGTGTTACTTTGGTTACATCACTCTATACTTCTTACTTCCTTGTGGCTACACTGAAAGAGAAATAAACTCTCTTACAGTTGATACACAAAAATGAAATACAGTGCTGACACAATAAAAATGAAAGTAGAAGTTCTTCACTGATCACTCTGAAATTTTGGTCTTTAGTTTTACTCCTCTTTCACTCAGATTTTTGAGGAAGGATATATACAAGGTCCGTATGGAAAAAACAATCCAATCTCCTACCAATCAAGGGGAAATAAAGCATACTGTAAGCATACTGTAAGCATAAGGACAGTGCATTCTGCACTTTCAAAGAAGAGAAAATCCCTTGCTGGTAATGCACACATATAGTTTTCTGATGAGCTAGTGATATACTGGTATAAATCATCAGCAAAAATCCCACCCACTGATGTGCTGCTTCTGACACATCACAGCTGCCACATGAAGGTTGCCTCCTTTTCTGTCAGTACTTATTTCTGATATTTTCTGCTATTCTGTTTTCAAAATTAAAAAATAAAGAAAAAGAGGAAAGAAGAAAACCAAAAATGAATTCTTGAGTAGAAAAGACTTACTTTGAAAAGTATTATTTAATTTTATGCTACTTGCCACTTAACTTTCAATACTGTTTCCAGTAGGCACTACTGAAAAGGTCTGAGCACTCAGGCATGCAGTTGCCCCAACTCAGGTGATAGAGATGCTTCAACATGATAAATTCTTTCAAAGGCAAGCATAAACAACCTTTGATTCATATACACTGAAACTTGTTATAAGTAACAAATGATTTAGATGGAACACATTTAGCACTGTCTCACAATGAACATTCATTACAAACACACCATAACAGCTGAAGCATTGGCAGATAGCACATCATCAATCAGAGCAGACCACCAAAACAAATTGTGCCTCATAAACTACTTTAATATGTCATAGAGCTTCCAAATATACATTGCTGATCCATTTGTTACCAAGCCTAGGCTACTTTTTCACTGACAAGTCAATGACATTTGGTATTTTCATTTACATGTGATATCACAAAGAATCTAAGGTTTCTACTCACCCAAAATTAGATGCCTGGGAGCGCTGGCCTTTAATGCTCCTCAGGCTTACATAACTCAGCACACATGGATCTTGGTAATGATGCCTGTCTACAAAGACCCATTTGCCAGTATACTTTGTATACTTTAGCAGCATCTTGCTAACTATTTCAAGTACTCGTGATGCACTTCCCTCTATACCCATGTAAAATTTATGGCCCATACTGACAAGAGAAGGCAGCAGCACAGTATCAGTTTTAAAGGGCATATGTTACATGCTGCAGAACAGATTTTTCAAGCCAACTTGAAGAAGTGATTGAGGAAGGTGCTCCTGCTTCTTCTCTTTCAGTATCAGCAGATATGCATATAAAATAGTTCTGCAATAGAACTGTAAAAAATTAACTCTTTATATATTTGTTCTGTCAGCCCGCACAGGCTTAAAGGTTCTGCATTTCTCTTCAAATGACTGTGCTAAAGTATGGCTGATATCAAAAGAAAGTTTCTTTTCCAGTCTGAGGGTTAAGGAATCACAGTACAAACAACCAAAAATTAATGCTTTAACTTGATGCTCTTCTAACTGTACAAATGATATAAAAATCAGAAACTAGACTGAAGAAAAATGTCTGAAAGCTGTAAATACAGTTAAGTTGAGAATATACATGGACTTCAATCAGTTGTTAAGAAACCTGTGACAAACTTTAACTGGGCTGAACATGGAATTAAGAAATTAGATTATCTTTGTTTGAGAGACTTGCAAAAGTCCATCATCTATTTCCTTGTCAAATGTCTCTCCTTGTCCCTTGAACAGGACCAGAAAGTGTGCAGCTTATGTAAAGTTTAATGCAAATTGTCTCAAGGGATTTCCAACTGCATTTCATAAATACAGTATGCTGGAATAATGAACTATATGGTCTCATTTCTCCCCAGTACATCCTTAACACTGCTCTATCACTCTGCAAACTGCTAATCTACCAGGAAAGTAAACCAACAGAGCACACAGAAAAACTAAGACGACTGTAAGAAGTGCATGTTTGCAGCAGATAAGAACGAGCACAGGCAGCAGTAGGCTATGAGTCAAGGCACAAGCAGTACTTCTGTGAAATAAATATATATTACAAACAAATTTCAACTCAGATATTTTGCTATGAATTTTCATTTTGTATTTTGAACACAACTCTTCACACNAAAATTTCAACTCAGATATTTTCCTATGAATGTATTTTGAACACAACTCTTCACACATTTCTTACTAGCTGTTTCTCCTGAATCAAGTCCCGCAACTGTCTAAACTTTTAAGGAAGTACACATTTTTATTAGATTTTTCAGTTCTGCTTGGAAAGTGGTGATACTCTGGGACAGTAAGTTTAAATATTAAATGCTACCATTTAAGGATTATAATGTGTCATTGATCTGCGTGTTGCCATTCATTGAAGTCAATGGTCCTTTCAGCATAAAAATCAATGGTAGACTATAAAACTAAGTAATTCTACACAGAAAAATCTGCAAAGCCACCTTGATTCCAGTCTTTCTTATGTGGCTACTTGGAACAGAATATTTATTATTGAAATACTAGTACAAAGAGGACAAGCAAATTGATAAAATTAATGGCAAGTGCTGTAGTATTGGGAGTGTGAATATTGTAATTAATTAATCAAAACACTTCTAACACTTCTACAGGATATTATAGGAATAAATAAAAAAAGACAAGCTATTATAATTTTCTCCTAAGTGTGCAGTAATAGTTCTGTATATCCTAGATTTATGCCAAAACCACCACAAAAGTAATAACTAGTTGACATCTATTATAATGACTGAATAATTATGTATCATATCAAGATCTAAGAAAACACCCATCTAAAATATGACAAGCCATCATGAAAATTTTGGGTTGCAAAACTTAAAAGACCTATAGATGGACAAACAGACAAAGAATCTGTCTGTCCAGATTGCATTTCAAAGTCGCTGCCAGCTGTGTGGACATATAAGGAAAGCATCCCTGGTGAGTAGCCCTAGTAATTCTGTTCTAACAATAGGTTTCATGCTCAACTCAAAGCTGTACCACAGACCTCTCAGCAGACAGAGGGAGTGCATGCAGCCTTGGTTCAAAAGGAACATAATGTGTCATGACTTAATAGTGTTTGATTTCTCCCCAGTGTTTTTCAAGG
Source organism: Turnix velox (assembly GCA_013400935.1). NCBI lineage: Eukaryota > Metazoa > Chordata > Aves > Charadriiformes > Turnicidae > Turnix > Turnix velox. Next base: position 94,027 of record VZTY01027463.1, read on the forward strand.
CCTGAAAGTTGACCTCCTTCCTCCCTTGGTGCTTGACTGTTGACATCTCAATGTTCCTTCTTGATTAATCAGACCTCATCCTCCACTGTATTCCTTAAATTAGGTATTTCAAAGAGTACCATTGTTGTGTGTGAAAAAAATAAGGACGAAGAAAAAGAAGAAAGAATTGGACAAGACAGCTACATAGAACATTTAGTGAGATAGAGGGCTAAAATCCCACAACAGGCTTGGCAGCTGTGATAATGATGTATAATTTAATTGAAGCTATACTGTGATCCTCTAAAGGACTTCAGACCTTTTCCCATGTTTATGTATTATTCAGGCTAATGGCAACCCTGAAATAGAAAAAGCTTCTTATGTCTTAAAACTTTTATTGCTGTGAGTTCAAAATGCACAAAGCTGAGTGCTGGTCTGTGTGCTTTAATGCAAAGTGAAAGGATGCCGTTTCCAGCTTGTTTTAGCCTCTCTGTCTTGGCAAAAAGACAGACCTGATTGGATGCCTCAGAAACCAGGGATGCAATGCATGCATGAGAAATCTAAAGTTTTGAGATATTTTTGAACTGAGAATATCTTAGCTCTGTCTAGCCATTATTTGTTTTCACTTTTTTCTTTGACTACAAGTTCATAGAAAAAATACAAATCCCATTAGACAAAACAAAAATCTATATCAATCAATACAAATGGCATCTCCTTTGCATTTTGAGCAAGTTAACTGACAGTTATTGCTGAACCTTTAATACTGTTATAAAAACCTGTATCTACAGGGGTTTTGAGAACTAACAGGATAATTTACTAAAGGATAACTGCTTATTAGCAGTTTTGTGGATTGGTGGAAATTCATCCTGCAGACCAAGCAACAAAAAGGATCAATCTTCAAGCTGGTCTTCGTTCTATGCACAATTTACATCTGTATGAGAATCGAGAACTAGATCAGCAATGTTCATAGGCTGGTTTCTCCTTCCATCCATTGCTTACACTCAAATGGCAAAATGGAATCCAACATAACAACACAATTGTGCACATGCTCAGATGAGATATAGTAAGATAGCATAACTCCAAATCACAGCTTCTATGGAAAATAGTGGTCACAGAATGTCAGTAAAGGATTCTTCAAAATATTTTTCTTTCTAAACGGACAGGAACATTTCAGATTATGATGATTGTCTACAGCTTTTCAGGTGATCAATAAATCATCTGGTGATCTTTCCCAATACACAGAGACAATGTGAGTGCCATGAAACATATCAGTCACTGCTGTATTTCTGCTGAAGAGATTATGAACAGATACACTTAACTCTAGCAACTGCCCTTGCCATGAATCAAAAATGTGTACTGCTAAACTGATTTAATGCCTCAAACTATATTATCTGTAAAATGAAATTACCACATTCATTGCTTGGCAAGGGAACTGAAAAGACCAATACAGATCAAATAAATTTGCATGCATATTACATTATATAATCTTACGTTGTCAACACATTTCACTTTTTCTGTTTGAGCTGTACTTTTTGGGAAGTTTTTGCAACATAGCTGTTTTAAAATCTAGGCTTTAAAGAAGTTTATGAAGCAGTTACAAACACAAGAGAATACAAAAAAAAGACAATATATCTTTTGTATTTTGAAGGGTACAAAAATTTGTCAAGATGCTAAGCTATACTTTCCAAAGAATGTTACCAGGAGCAAAAATGCATAAAATATATATATATATATAAATTTGGTATGTTCTGCAATAATATATGCATGTTTCTATCTATCTATCTATGTTTCTTTCTTTCTTTCTGCCTCTTAATCATAACATTTTTCTATTTAGATACAGTCAAAAAACTGTTGATGCTGATTGAAATAAGAACTCTGTTACAACTAACCTCTGAGGTAAATAATTTGTAAAAGGTCTTTTAAAAATAGGTTGACAATTGACAAGCAGAAAAAACTGCACTGAACATGAAGCTCACAGAAGAAGATGAGAGATAGGATAACTAGCATGGGCATATGGAAGTGCTGGTCAGTGGTACCCAAGAGCTGTCATGCAGAACAGGGTCTTAAGACAGTTCAAGGAGTAAAATTTAATACATTTGGATTTTGAAACACAAAAGAGTAAAAAATAAGAGTAAAATAAGATCATGTTAAATAGATAATTCAGTGTGCATTAATTAGGTTTTTTTAAATTATAAGTAGAGACAGTACATGTTCCTCCTAAAACACAAATATGTTGAAATTAGGTTCTACGTCTATATTATCCAAATATTTTTTGCATTTTTTTTCTCAGAGTACAAAACAATGTATTTTTGCAGTGATATACTGTGGAGAATTTCTGTCTTCACATAATCCATCAAGAGGCTACACCAGCCACTTTGGAGAAGTTAACTTCATAATCTACTGCAACTCCATTCTTCACCTCCCACAACCCTCCCCCTTAAAACACAGCAACACACTTAAACTGTGTGAAAGTTATCTCCCAAGTTTTCAATAATTGGACTAAATTCCTTCAAACTCCTCAAAAACATTCTTCAGTTTTACTCAATAGGACAGAATACAGAGAGTAAACCATTTGTTCCTTTACACCTTTTTAGAGAGATAAGTATCCCCTTTTGTCTCTTTCCATTGTCAGTACAATGGACCTATAACCAAGTTAAGTTACTGAGGCAGAGGCAGCATCTCAGAGAGTGTGGTAAACCTGTGATTTTCTCTCCCTATACTTCTGAAAGGGAGAAAATGTGCTTTTAAAGAACACACTAAATCCAGCTGGCATAAAGTAAATCACTGATTTAAGTGTCGTGGCATTAAGATGATCACTGTCTTCTGTCCTTATCCAGCATCCTCCACGGGAAAGACAGTGAAGAATAAGTGCTGCTCCTTTGCACCAACATAGCCATGCCTGTGCTTAGAACCACAGCTAGAATTGTAGTAGCAAAGTCTCATCACAAATTACATGAGAACAGAAACTGCCCGAGTGCCCACACCTGAAGGGAAATGAAGGCTGAAAACACAGTTGTTATTCAGAGGACATGGAAACCTGGAGAAAAGAGGAGCTATACACTCAGTCATGTCAAAACCTTGATTTTTGTGAAGGCTGAGAATCCTTATCTCTGGGAGCTTCTTCTGAGTGATCAGCATCACTGGAATTTCATTACTCACTTTCTCCATTGTTTCCTTTAAATTTCCTTATGAAAGGAAACATAGTAATAAAAACCACTAGTTTTTAGGGAAAAACTTAGAAAAGAGAAAATCTTTTTAATGTTTCTAAATTACTGCAGTCCACTTCTCTGTGCAATAAATATGTGCAACCCCGAATTTAATTATTCAGCTAGCATGTGATGATGAAGTTTCAGAAATAGCAGGACAAAATCAGTACTGCAAAATCAGTGAAAGTGAACAAGACACAGTTTAGTCAAGAACAAGAATCTATGATCCAGATATAAATGAATCAAAAAGTAATTTCTGTTGGAGGTGCTGTCATTATTGAACAGCAGCTCTGAAATATCAAAAGATTTCCATCATTGTCAATTCAAGTATCACTTACTAAAACTAAATCTGTAAAAGCATCGTATATCCCACCCTTCCTCAATTTTGGATGTACTAAATGAAGAAGTTTTCATGCAGGTATTTAGCAATGGCTCTTGAAAGAAGAGTACGCTAAGTACTCTTTAGATCATGCTTTGAAGTCAAAAATCAATAGTGTTTAACTGATAAACATCGTTGTCTTTCAAAATTGCTAGGAAGGGAAAGTCAAAACAACTTTTTCTCATACACTCTGATATGTGTTTAAGCCGGCTCATCATTTTGAAAGGGAACATCTGATCTGTGCTCTTTCAAGATCTAACAGGCAGCTTACACCAGTTCATTTTATTTGTGGACCAAAGAGGGCTTACTTGTGCTTGCTAGTTTTCTAATGTCAGTGATGTTTTATGTTTGTTCTAAAATCTGTTTCACAAAAAAATGCAAATAACCAAAGGAGAGGAATGTGTACGTGGGGGGGTTGGGGAGAGGTGGATGAAGAGTATTTAAATATTCCTTCTGTTTTATAACTATTTGATCAACATACTTTTTAATATGATAGCAAACACTTCAAGCAAGGCTCCAAGTACAGGATGTGGACATAGGATTCAAAGGAAGGCACTAGCTTATTAAATCTTTTTTTTTTCTTTTTTTTCTTTTTCTTGTGGATAATCCAGAGCTGCAGGCTGAAATTATATTTCAGGTTGAACTAGCCTAAATCCAGCCATGACACAGTCTCGTCTCTTCCCCTTTGCCCTTGGCCCTCTTGCATTCCATCAAGATCTAACAGCATGTAAATGAAGGTGTCCCATCAGCTAAATGCATGCTACCCTCTCTTTTTAATGGCTAATTGCAAGCTGGATCAGCTCTGTGAGTAGGATGCCAGCAGACATGCCCCATCATTAGCACTGGTTGAGAAAGTGGAGGAAGATCCTGCAGCCAGGACTGCTAGAATTTGATGGACACTGTGGAAACCTGATTCAGGGTGACTTCATCTGTTAAAGGATGGCAGCCTATTCACAATAATGTCTGGAAACACCTTCTACCTTACACCCTGTTTAGTCATTACTGATTGGTTTTGTACTGACTGGTCTGCTCTTAAGGACACGCCACGTTCACCACCCTTCCTTCCTCATGACTGCAAAAAAACCCCATCGTTTTCCCTCTCTCAAACTTGGTTTTCCATTGCCCTCATCTCTGTTGTCTCTGTCTGTATGAGTTTAAATACTAGTTATCAGACTGATATACAGTATTTCAAATGTCTTCAAAGAGATGAAAAAATAGGCAAGCAAAGTCTATATATGCCAACAAAATATTTACAGGTACCTTCACAGATCACCAGAGTCCTTTTGAATTCAGATTGCATGCTGAAGAAGGTGGTGTAAAAGAAAACAGAAAAATTTACTTGTTATCATGGTATAGGGGATAAAATTAGAGTTTAAAGAAAGCAGAAGGCTGAATAAAATCCAGTAAACATCACTCACTCAGTATCCCAAATAAATATGCTTTTCCCTTTAAAATATATTCAAAGCAAAACTATTAGAATTTATTCAGAACATCAAGTCACATATAGTGTGTAGCCACACACTTTAGAATCTTGCAGTCAGACTAAGACTGCAGATCCACAGTTGCAGTCCTCAGTTTCTAAAATTAAGTTTTCAGATCCTTATCAGTGCACAAGCCTTCTCCCTCAAATATATTGAACTTCCTTTGACGTTACAAAAACAATGAATTTTTACTACTCAAAATAAGGTTGTTTTTATGAAACAAAGGGAAACAATTTCAGTACCCTGAGTTTTGGGCAGCATTTTATAAACATTTCCAATGTAGAAGTGTATAGCAACATATTTAATGTCTTACAATTTAAAAAAAAAAGTTAATAATACAAAATAATAATGTATTCTAAAAGAACTCACACAGTTTACCCTTAAAATTTTATAAAATAAAATTGCTTAAAGAAATGGTAGATATCTAAATTGTTGTCCCCAAAATTGTATGAAATGCATTGTAAATTTTGTCAGCACAACTTCCTCCTCTTCAGTTGCAAATAAACCACACATCAAAAGTGCTGTCATCTCTTCTGACCAAACCCTTCATTGCTCACAATAACTCGCACTGGAGCTCAGGCTGCCCATATCCACATAAACACTTCCTCTCTCTTTCCTTCTTCAGTGGTCCCAACCTCCATCTCTCTTGTCCTCACCATATCACAGCTGTGAGGCAAATCAAAACAAATACCTCCTGGTAAAAAAAAAAAAAATCTTTGTGAGTTTCCCCATGGGGGCAGTGAATGGTATTGTTGAATGGCTGCCAAGAACATATCTAGATGTTTATAACAATTCTTGGTGCTGTTAATGTGTGGGATTTTTTTGACCATAGAGAAGCTCTTCATTATAAATGCAGAAAATCTCAAGGCCCCATTTTCACCAAACTCTTTGCATACACTACAAAGCTGTTCTGCATGCAGTTGTTCATGTACCTGGTACCCAGAGCAACAAGGCATCTAACAGCAGCACAGTAACATACCTCCAACTCTAACATCTAATCCTTAACCTCCAGATTTGGAAGGTCTGAGTGGTGGCTGCTCTCTGACTAGAAGGAAGTTTATAGAAATTTTATCTTCAGAATTAATCTTTGAATTATGCTTTAAAAACATTTAAACTAGTGTTGATAGACTACATGCGTCCTAAATAATATATGCACTGATCAATCTTTGGGGAGACTGAATCTCACATGCACAGCTTTGTACCACACTTGTCAGTAATACCTAGCCAGTGACACTTATGATTTCTCATGCTAATACCTTTTGCCATAAAAATAATTAAACTGCCATAGACCTGAAATTGGAACTGAAATATAAGACTGGATCACTTACATAATAAACTTTGATTTAGTCATTAAAGAGTTTATTGCTTCACTTCCATGTAGAGAGAGAGGACAGGCACCACCCTCATCTCATTCTGTGAGGTGTTGCACTGTGGTTGCATTTTATTTCTCCAATTGATTATAGGTAAATCCAATCACACTTGTAGTTTTGAAAATGGAAATTCTTCTGGTGAAACACAAGAAAGACATGAGCAAACAGCTCTTTGGAGAAAAGTCATGGTTAAATTGCATTCTCAACACCAGGCCTGTTCCCTTTCCTACAAAGTCTTTTCATCTCCAACTGCTTTCCCTGATTCTGGAGGCCTTTTCTTCCCTCCAGAGGAGCTGTTAGCACTGTCAGTGAATTGTTCTTATGTTGGGAAACCCTGAAGGATGCAGAGTCCCTCTGTGCTTCCTCCTTCTGTGGTCCCTTTGTCTCACCCCTGAGGACCATCCCTAATTTTTCAGCTAGAGTGAGTGTTGATTTGTCACATGGACCACGTCCTGTTACAGAGGCCATCACACAAAAGGTATGTAAGATGCCTGACAGTTCAAGAGAGCAAACCTATTCCCCAGTCCAAATGCATGAGCCATTCCTAAAATGATCAAAGGGTTAAAATCCACCACGAGTGGCAACTGAACTAATGGTATTGTCTCTTCTCTGAATCCTTTTTGTCACTTGGGGTTGTAAAATACACTGATGTCTTCCAGAAGAAAAACATATTGATTTACTTCTCCCCAGGCATTTTGCTGTTTGCCAGTTGAGGTAACATGCAGACACTATAAATGGTAGTTTCTGTGTATGGTCACTAGCTTGCCCTTACCAGATCCTCAAAAAGGCTGAGGTACCAGCAGCAACAGGCCCTTTGGCAACATGTCCCACAACTGTGTTCCCTGGCCCTGCGGTGCTTATATAATGTGACACACTATGCAACGATGCAAGGGACATTTGGTAATGCCAGTAGATCTATGAATGAGAATCACTGTCTCAATTTTCTTTGGTCAGGAATATCTGTAACTATGCTATTAGTATGAATGAGGGGTTAGTAAGGTTCCCAAGCAAAAGACAAACAGGCAGCTTACCTCTCCAATTCTCCCAGATGTCACCATGCAGACACGAAGTGTGTGCATACAGATGTATGCACATACAGATGCATGCACTCAAAACTTAGTATTTCCACACCACAATCATCACCAGTATATGACAGAGTGAAAACAAATTCAGGAGGGGATAGGCATTATCAACACTTGAAATCTGCTTTCCAATCTAAGGTAAACTTAAGAGAGTACTTAATCTTGCTTTCCCAGTTTTTTATTCTCCATACTATAAATCCTTAAACACTTGAATCACAGTGTATAATTTTGGCTCAAAGGGAAGAAGAAAATCCAGTTGATTTGAACTTTCAGGTTTCTGGGTTTATACTCCAGTTTATCTTGATTATTAGTTTATAAATCTTGTTTTAAGGGACATTTAGAGACTGTATTCCAATGAATTATTCTGAAAGGTTTTCTGGAGTGCAGATGTAAAAACAGTTAGGAAAAAAAAAAAGGTTATCTTTACTTTTCTCCAGGCCTATACATAGGGCCCATTTCAATCCCCAATGCCTGACTAAATCAGGAGGTAATTTCAACTCACAATCCCATTAATTTTAGTCTTATGCATGTGACCATTTTTTGTAGAGTAAATTCTGAGGAGAAAAATACAGGTGAACAGAATTGGTTTTCTCACAAATAATCTGGAGAACTACACAGCAAAACCACATAAAATATCTTCTCAGAGTTTGTGACTTCAGCACTGTAGTTTTTTTAATTATACCAGAAGAATTTCTTGATTCATTACCCTGCACTTGGACTGATCATGACGAAGGCCTATGCAGACACAGAAAATCAGCACTTTCCAGAGATGCTTATACGTCACAGCACTCTTGAAACAAAGCGAGGTGCAGAAAAAAAATTCAGAGTATTGTCTAAATCACATATTGCTGTCCACCATGGAAACTGACTTCAGGATAGCTACACCATGATTCATACCACACATTTCCAGATGCAGGCATCCAGCATCACATTTTCCCTCTGAAAAATATAGCTGAAAGTTGGTATGCACACAATCACAATCCTTTTTCAAATAAATAAATAAATACCTGTTTCCACGCAGGAACGAGCTTTTGAACATGCTCCAGTAGAGAAGTTTACATGCTGAAATTTCACAAAGAAAAGCCACAAATTCCACATGCCAACCAAGAAAAAGAACCCACAGCATTGATATATAAGCAAAGGACAATTCTCAATGCTCACTGTAAAAGGAGGTGCATATAGTATGTGACTCCACAACAGACAGATTGTGACCATTACTGAACTTGAAACTGAACTTGAAACTTTCACTGGAAAGCATGCCTCATCTTCAAGTTGTACAACTGTCACAATAATAACTGCATATAAAAAAATACTGTACAGTAGGCTTGTCTAGATTTTGCCTGATTCAAGAGCTGTGAATAAACAAGCAGTTGCTTCTTGGTCACCTTGAAACAGTTACCTTCCTTACAATTTTTCTCAGCTGCAGAGAACACTTCTGAAAGAAAAACCCCATATTAAGGTACAATTTTTCTGCAGTCAGATTCAGGGATTATTTTCTACCTATGATAAAAATCCTTTAGTAGAGCTCCTTGCCTCTGTTGGAGAGTAGCAAAAGATCAAAGCAGTACACTTCTCATTTACCAGATTTAATTGAAAATGGGGGAAAGAGAAAAAAGTTAACTTCATTTTTTAAATCCCAGGAACTTGACAGTGACATATATTCCTAACTCAAATGCCTCTGAGAAGAGGTCATTCTGCCCAGAGTAAATAACAGCTTTTAATTTGCAATGAGGATTCTCAGCAGCAGCACTCTAAGATTCATGCTATAATGTGATTTACAGGATCAGGAAATAATTTTCAGGTATACTGTACTGCATTAACAGTCCAGGTTAAGAGTGTGCTGCAACTTCTCCCTTGAAGGTGTAGTAGGTGGAAGATTTGTGATATGTTTAAATGCAACAAAAGGAAATAGAGAGGGGGGAGGGAGGAGTCTCCTGCTGAGATGTTGTGATAAATTATTAAAACTTCCTTTTAATGTTGATGCTACTCTTTAACCTCAGATCACAATACTGACAGCAGAGGAAAACTGAAAGTGCTATTAAAGCTGTGATAAACACACCATGCTGTGGCAACACTTGTATGGGGAAAAAAAAGAAAAAAGAGAAAAATAAAAAATCCTGGGGTGTCTCCAATCAGTAACATCAAGAAACAACCAGGGAGAAAATATCAAGCTATCTACAGTCTAAAGTCCTTCAGTACAAATATTTATGAGATACCATTTATGCTCACTGAGCTATTTGATTGTAAGACCTCGATAACCCATGTTTTCCATAAACAAATGTCATTCAAGGAAGCAAAACAAAGTGAACTTTATGAAAAGGCACATTCAATGAACTGGCAGAACACACAGGGTAAATCTCAGCAGTTTTTAACAGAAGAGGAAAATGGATTGCTGCCTTCAAAATTCATAAGTGTTTTCTCAGCACAGCATTTTTTTCTATAAACTTAATGCAATTTATCTTTATTAACACATCAACACTGACATAGCCAGTCAGCCAATTAGTGCTGCTGGCAGTGCATTTCACAACATTCATGTACTCTAAAAAAATGTCTGTCTAGTCATTTTTACCACATGCACTAACAATCCTGCACTCAAAATAAGCTGCTTTTTCTCTCTGTTCTTTATTCTTTTCCAACATTATAACCCTTTATGATGGGGGCAGCACCTCCTTCAATAAAGCCACAAGCATCTGTCCCAGAACGTCCAAAATAAAAAGAACAATCTGAATTCTTGTAGTTCAAATAAACACTGGTTTCTAAATGTTATGTATTTATTTTCATAAAGGCCTCAAATGTAATTCTGCTAATGACACAATGCAAAGTAAAAATCCTGCAAGGAATATATGCCTTATGGAGTCAGTCAAACAAACTGACAAGAAAACAAATAGAACTCCAGGCTTTCTTTTCAGTATCCTGTTTCAAGCCACATCGTAACCTGAAATCTGAGTCATCCAAAACAGCATAGGTATTCTCCCTAGATCACCTTTAATACAGTTTTTTAGAACCTAACCCAAACACTCAGTAGAAAACTTTTTTCTTTCCACTTACCCCCCTTCCAGTGTTTGCCTTTGGTCCTGCTAAGCTTGCTGAGGGTTGGTCCAGAAAAGAGCAACATCAAAATGAAAAGAAGTTCAAGCATACTGATTTTCCCCCGTTTCCCTGATGATAACATTTCCACAAGTTCTTTAAAAAAAAAAAAAAATAGTCTTACATCTTCTCCCCCACTTTCCGTTCGATTAAGGAAGAGTGATTAATCATTGAAAAATCAGAGTAAGGAACAGCTTTGCTCTCCTTAGATGTTGAAGTAATATCTCAATGATGTAGCCCTGAGGAAAGCCACATTTCTCACTGATCCGGTTTCTCCCACACAACATGCAGCCAGCACCGCTGCTACTACAGTAGCTATAAAATAATTTCTGCTCCTCACTTTGGTTTCTGTGGGAATATATTCCACAGCTTGCAGCGTGAGCTTGATTGAAAATGATAAAAACAGTAATGCTCGTGTCCAGCAGAAAAGAGAAAAGATGCCAGGATTGTGAAAAAAGATGAGAAGCAGTTGTACTGACAGCTTTAAGCCTCACTGTCTGATCCTAATAGCCGTGCAACCAACCAAATTGCTCTTTTAAGAGTAATAAGGCTTCAGTGAAAGCTGGTGTCACTACCACTTGGGTAGGTAGCGCAGGGCTTGAAAATCACCGAGGAACCTGCTACAGATAACGACTGCCACAGTCCCAGCTCTGAACGCAGAGGGCTGAGCAGAATACAGTATGCACAGGGAGCATTTAATCTCTATTGTGTGGAGCAGATTTCCTGCTTTACAGTGTGAAGCTGCTCAGGACTTTTTGACTGCATTTTATTAAGGCTTTATTTCATACTTTAAACTCAAATGCAAGCTTCAACACACTAATTGCTTCTAGCATTTCTGAAGTAATTATTGTACGCGAAAAAATCCTGCCTGCTTTTTTAAAGAAGCAAACAGGAAGAACAAATCCTTAGCAGCAGCAGTAATCTTTTCACTGCACAGATCAGCTATGCATTTTATATTTTCACACAGTCTGTCTTTAGGATCTCTCAAATCTGGGGGGTGGGGGTAGGGGGTGGAGAGAAAGGGAAAGAGAAATGGGATGTTTGGAAGTACAGATATTTCCAAAATAACAGATTGCAGTCGTAATTACTCATTTAGGAGTTGCTACTATGACAGAAATAACATTACCTTAATCTCTAGACATCTGTATTTAAGAATGCTGAGGCTGGATCAGTAAATACAAGACTTTCTGTGCAAAATTTTGGGTTTTCATAAAGGCTCAGAGAAAACCTTGTAGCTTTCATTCTGCTCAAGCACTCTCGAGATGCCCAGTTGCTTAAATTCATCTACAGTCTGGCATTTAGTTCTTTCCATATAAGCATACAGTACTCAAATCAATGAGCCACAAACCTTCTGCTGCAGATTTATATAAATAAAAAGATCAATGTCCTTAAAATTACAAGCAATGATAGTTGAAAACTCCCTTAAGTTACCACGTTTTCAACCAGGGACATGATGTCCTTTTTGATGCAACATTAAGATAATACTAACAAATATGAAGCTTTGCTTATTCATCTGAATAATGAACAATATTTTGATTTGTGGGGATCACCTTAAACATCTAATATATTTGCAGGAAATTTTTTAAACAAACCCCATGCAACATCACAAATAAAGGAAATATTGGGACTCTACCACCACCACATCAGTTGCAGAAGATATTTTATTTTCCTTTTAAGTCCTAAGCTACATTTATGGGCTAGTTGGAAGATGTAACATTTGCATTTGGATAGAAAACAAATGCATGATGATGTACACTAGTTTTTCATCCCTCTGTGCATTAATTTTTAAAAGTTGTAAGACATCTTACCAGATGCTGGCTCTGATACATCAAGGCTGATGTTTGTGGCTCTTAGTTGCCAAAAATTAGGTCAGCATCTATCTCACAGAGTCACTCAGCAATGGGTTCTTATGTTAAATTTCTCCACCAAGCCACCCTTAATCACTAGTCTCATTGCTAATAATTAAAACATAATTCTTCTGTTTCTTTCCCAATTGTTACCGAAATGAGGTACAGACTTTTGTTCATTTTGATTGCTTCAGTATCACTTCTCTGAAACTAACACCATGCTTCCAAGCTGAAGCATTTAAAAAGCTATGAGTTAGCATTGTCAGATTTCAAACTTTTTATGTACGGATACCAAGATGATCTCAAACTAAAACAACCACAATCAATATAGCCCTCATGTACTATCACACAAATTCACTAATTTAAGAGTTTTGAATCAGAAAGCTCTCACCTTCAATGTCTGAAACACCTGTGACAATATCAGTCATGCTTCAGAAATCCTGACAGGATCATTCTCTTGGCTCTCTATAAAGGTTTGCATCACTTCTGCCTCCCAATCCTTTCCTTAGTCTCCATCTAGCTTTCAAACTCCATATTCCCTAATTGTTTGACACTCTCTAACACTACCCATATGGAAGCCAGTTGCTATGGGCAAACCAGTTTCCAATGGTGGCAGGCTTCCTTAAACTTTTTTGGTTCCTATACTGGAGAATTACACTTCAGCCCAAATACCCTGCATTATCAGCATTGATGAAAGCATAGGCTACCATAAGATATTACAAGTTTCTGTCATCTTTCTGCCACCTCTGCCACCACTGAGCACCCTCAGTAGGATTAGGTATCACTTGAGCAGCACCTCAAGCAATTATGGTAAAAAGAAGGGGAAGACCACAAAAGAAAAAACCAAAATATGATCCATCATGGATGTGCTTGGTTCAGTTCAATGCCTAAAGAGCCCAGACTTCACCTCCGCTGATGGTGTTCTGTGGTTTTTTTGCAAAAGATAGGTTGTTAGATCCATTTTGTTTATATTAAGAGCAAGCAGGCAGACCTTCAAGGAAACACAGAAAAAGTGTTGTCACTTCTTATGAAATTTAGTGGTGGTTATAATGTCCTTGTTTCTAGGTTCATAATAATTTCAATTTTCCAGTGTTGAAATGTCTCCAGAGAAAAGACAGAGTTTCAAGAAAGATTATTCAAATGTTATAGGTTGAAACATCAGAAAGACAAACAAAAGAAAGCCGATGTTTATTTTTCCTTCAAGTATCATGATTTTTAAATCAACATTGTGTTTTAGAGATTTAAAGGAACTAATCTGTAATTCTATTTCATGTTTTGAATGTGCAATACTGGAAATGGAAAGTAAGCACTCTCTTCTACCATCATGTGTGTTACTACTACAAGAAAAGCTCCTGTGAGAACTACAAGAGGCAAATCTATTATATCTAAATTTCCCTGACATCTAAACAGTCCTTGCCAGTATCTCGTACACTCTCCGACATCCTTCCTGACAGTCCACTCCAGTCATGAGTACGAAACAATTTAATGCTTTCAATGTACAGAACTCATATATTAAGACAAACCAAATACCGATCTTTATCTTGTCTAACAATACATAGCCAACTATCGAACTGCATTGAATGTTTATGGGAAGAGTTCAAGAATGGTAAGAAAGTATTAGCAGAGCTTACCATTTGCCCAGCCTGCCAGTCTCTGCCCGTGAAAAATTTTGAGACATTTCAACCAGAGACTCTATCACACCTATCAAGGTTGACTGGAGACTGATGGAACTAGACTTCTTCATCTACTTCCTTTTATTTTGCGAGTTTATTATTTTCTCCACTCTCAAAGTCCCTAGCAATTAGTTCCACAGATTTGATTACTTGCAGACTGAAAAACATACTTCCTCTTGCTTCTTTGAAAAGTGTGCTTGATAATTTTGAGATAATTTTTGTTTTCCATTATGGAAAAAAATACTCCTGTTTAACTTTCCTCATATTGCCATTTTCCAACATGCTCTCCATTCATACAACTTAATCCAGTAAGAAAAGTCCTATCCTAGTCTGTTCTCTGGCCAAAGGCGCTCCATACTCACAGATGTCCTTGCTGCCTTCATCTTAATTACAGCCAGTTCTAATGTTGTTTTTATGAGATGAAGTCATAACAAAAACCTCCTGTATTCAATATGAATTATCAGTTACATATTCTCTCCTTCATTCGGCTCATGAAGCCAAAGGGCAGCATCTACCATTAAGCTGGAGTTATGTCTATAAATATCTACAACATTAATGGGTACAGAGGTCCTTTCAATTAACAGAATTTTAAGATGTTTACTCAGTGGTAGCAAACATCAACAACCTAACTAACAAACCTAAATAACAGAGAGATAATCAGAAAAAATATACACAAGTTGATTTGCAGTTGTTGTATCCAGTTATTTGGCCATCCTTCCTTTGCACACTTTTCTTCCTTTTACTAATTTCTATCTGGCACCAAGATGTACCAGTACAAGTACTTGGTTAAAACCCTCAAGCTTGAATAAATAGCAGCAGTAACTTCATGGAAGCTTAAAATATCAGAGCTCCTGAGAAATTTGCTCTTTTAAGGTGATATCCTGGAGCTGTCTCCTGCTTGCAGACTATAGGTGGGATAGACAAAAGCTTTGAATGCTTACTTGCTGAAATGCTTTCTGGCCCTTTGTGATTCCCATCCAGATTCCATTTCACAGTGGTGAATTTTACAGACTTTCACAAGACTCTTCAGTAATTGAAAGAAGCAACACTTGGATCAATCCCAGCATTCAGTAGCACAGGCATTACCTAGCACTTCTTAATAGTAGCATTGTTATAATGTTTGGAGAAGCTTGGGAGGAATCCCAGCCTTCAGTTTTCCCATTTCAGAACACTGAAATCTTATTTAAAAATTAAAAAGATTAATTATTGCAGAGAAAGAAAAATGGCTGTTTAGAGTATCATGACTAAGATGAGACCAAATGGAAACATAAGCTGAAATATTCACCCTTTATCCCAAGAAGTTAAAAATATTTTATTTTGTCCAAACTGTCTCTGCTTTTATTTTCCCAAAGATGCCATACAGCCAGCATTTCACAGCATGAAAATGCCTGTGACTAAATGAAATTTGCAAACAGAATGTAATCAACACAAGACACAAGATGGAAATATCACACCCTGAATTGTAGGCCTGAAGGATATTTTTCTACTGTCTACCTCACAAAATACCGAGGCCTAAGTTGCCATAAGCCATAATTAATTCAGTTCTTTTTAGGCATGAAAATTGTTTTGATCTTAAATACTTTCAGCTTACAGCATTCTAAGTATCTGTGGAAACCTGGGGATTTCTGTTAGCCACGGACACCAATGAGAACAATATTTTTAGATACTTGTCATACAATGCATTGCCAAATAAATGCCTTCTAAAATAAAAAATCTATTTGAAATTCTTTCCACATCATGTGATTGCCAAGGATAAAGAAACCACTGCATATCCAGTCTGCCATCTGCACTTCCATTGGAGGTATTCTGAAAAACCATTTATATTTTGTAACTAGCACCAAAAGAAGATGAAGTTCAGACAATCATTGCATACCAGTCCCAAATACTAGATCCCTTTTGGCTTCACAAAAGGGTCTTTCTTTTTCATCAAAACTAATTAGTAGCTCTGTTTTTTGTACAAGACAACATGAAAGCTTGATGCTAGCCATATACCAGTTTCAGTAGAATACAAGAAGCACGATAGTACAAGAACAGAAACTTGAAGACTTAGCTTTCTATATTGAGGGTTTTTTTCTTTATGCTCAGAGATCTAAGCTCTTTCTGATACTCTGCAGATTATATTATGCAAATGAAGAAGTACATGAAAGTTCTTCCATATTATTTTGTTCTCATCACTCAGGATTTATCTGAAGATTAAATTTAAGTATAATAATTTGATAATTTGCTTTGAATTCACCAATTATTCCACTCTTTAATCATACATAGTTTCAGTTCAAAAAGCATACATTTTCTTGATGAAGTTTGTAAGCAACCATGAACTGTTTAAATATTTGTTCAATGGTGTCAGCAAACCACCTTTTTATTTTTTAATTATTTAAAAATTTAGCTTGAATAATCTTACCCACTATGCATCACACACAAAGATTCTAAATTCTTTCCTCACTGATATGCTATACTGTTACTCTGCAATATAATTTCTAAACAGAATCTAACAACTTTATTACTGTCTGCATGAGACAAACTATGCATACTGTTTAGCAATATATTAAAATACATGGAATTACATGTAACAATTGGAAATAAACATAATGTATTTAACCATAATCCACATACACATGCTGTTTCCCATGAAGCAGATAAAAAAAGTATTATATGAGATCATAGACACAAGAAGAGATATAAACACTAGTGAGAAATTTCACTATTTTTCTACTACACTGTGAAAATAGATTTCAGTTCTTTTGAAAAGACAGAAGAAAAAAATCCACCAAACTCAAGCCTTACTTACTTATTTTCTAGTATGGAAAAATATTAATAGATTTGGAATCTTACTTCATACTATTTTGTTCTGTTTCTTATCCAGAAATAGAACATTTGACTAAAACACGACTATGAAGTTGTCTACAAAAATTGGCATGCACTACCTATCCAACAAGAGGGGAAAAAAGAAAACAGAGTAACTGTGGGCAAAGTAACTTGAGGTTAAGGAGATATGTGGATATATTTTAATGAAGTGTAAGCAGAACAATAGTTATACTTTAAAAATACTTGCAGTATCATATGCAAAATCCCTTTTTATTTTTTTCTTCCTATGGGCCTATTAAAAATGATTAGGAAGAGGAAACACCAGTTCATTCATGTAAGAATCATATGAGAATCTTTAAATCCAAGAACCAGAATTTTTTCAAAGTTCTTTTTTGGCTTCTTGAGTATTATCTTAAACCTATTCTTCAAATTTTATTATACATAACTTTGTAAGCCACAAAATACTGATCTCTTCCTCTCCTTCAGATTCCAATTAATTTTTAGAAGTGATTTGGCACTGCAATGCCCAATAGCCTCATTAGGAAAAATTGACTTACATCAGTCATTCAAGTATCTCTGGATGTAATCTACAGAAATTAATCATGGAAAGGCAAGTTAAATCATAGAATATTTGGTACCTTCATACAATAAAGAGAAGACAAGATTCATTGAAAAACAGAACTGGATAGAATCTGAAATTTCAGCTCAGAAAGGAGGACCAAGATGTAGAAATATCACTCAGTAAATACTGCTAGTGACAAGAGATATATTTGCTTTCTCTGAACAAATATTGATCCAGCAGGTTTTACATTTGGGACACCTCCAGTGCTGTTGAAGGTGTCACATTTCAGGGGACTTGCAACAATGAAACTATAACTAATTACAGTTATTAAAGATATTACCTTGTTTTTCCTTTTATGCTGTATTGAAGTTTCCCTGAGGACAAATTCCAAACAAAAGATGTAACAGTGAATCTATGCTTCTCCCTTTGACTTCTGTGCTCAAGTGAAGAATATAATTTGTCAGCTGGGATTACAGATATAAAATCAAAAGTAACAACAATTACCGGACAAGAGTGCAAGGTGTCAGTGCCAAAGCCATGCCAAATGCCACATCGCCCATACACCTGCAGCTTTAAATACTGGAGTACAGTATTCTTCTACAGAGCCTAGATTTGCAATTTATTTGCAAAAGAATAAAGGAGGTTTGGTTGAGTTGTTTGCTCTGTCACTTTCAAGTTCAGAACAAATGTCTACATGGCAGGAAAGAAAATGGCAACTGTGACACACCTGTTTCCATCCTTTGTTAAATTTTCTGAACACCAAGAAAAAACAGAGGCTTTCTCTTACTCCATAGATTTGCCTTGCAGAGACAAGTAGTATTGGATAATCCTCATTTGACTGAAATAATGAAACAAACATAACACAGACTCCTGCTAAGCAAGTATCTACTGTTACATTTTAAATACATTTGGATTCAACTGCAATTTTGATTTTAAAAATATTTTTGTTTACAAAAGTAAAAAATCAATCACTAATTGAGAGTCTGTTCCAGTTCATAATTCATTCTCTTTAATTCCATTTTTATTACGGATACAGATATTGAGAAATGTTTAGTCTGCAAAATAAAACCAAAAGCTTTTTTTACAGTGTTCTGGTATTGTAAAATATTTACACTCCAGTATTCTTAGGCTATATATGCCCAGTTCTCTCATAATAGGAGACAAATACAAACTGTCTGACTATTCACAGTACCTACAAACGTTGGAGGCAGTCTTACTTTTGTAAGACATGAAGAGACAGTCTGGCAGGGAGCTTCTGTGCCAGGCAATACAATTGGATCAAATGTTCATAGATGAAATGTAGACAGCTCCAGAAGACACTTAATTTGCCACAGTCATCACTGTCAATCCTGAATGCATTATTCCATTATTTTAAATTTTTTTTCCACTTCTATTAGCACTGCAGAGCCCACATTAGCAAAACAAACTGGAATTCCTTCCAATGTAGCTTACACATTGGACATTTTTTGATAATTACATTCCAGTGCCATGGCCACTGTCATTTTACTCCTGAGCAATCCCACTGGACTATATATAACTAAGGCCAGAGGGTGCACCTAATGATATTTGCATAGGTATAAATGAGGGCATCATTTGACCTACAGAAATCTTTATTAGTGGTGTCAATTCACAAGGCGAAAGAATTTAGCAAAGCTATAATCCTAGCCTCAGTCTGTTCTGTCTGATGTTAGAAAATACAATTTATTATTCATGAATTGAGAAAAATGTGTATGTAAGTCTTTCTGAGATAAGCTTATCCTCAACCCCACCCTTCCATGCCATTGTCAGAACAACCCACTTTGGACGGAGGCCACACTTTAAGCATGGTTTTGTAACAAAAGCATAATCTCTTCTTATGATTGCTTTTGTCATTATACTTAACTGTCTTCTACTCTCATTCAGCCTTTAAACAATTAGCATCACTAAAAAACTACATAAATGTTTGACTGAAAGTTGTTTTCCTTTGAATTGTACAAAACCAGTGTATTAAAATCAAACAAGGAGGCACAATATAGTTGTTGCTGTATCTTGTGCAATCTTGTGCTGCAGGTTCAGTAGGGGTGGCATTATAAGCATGGCTGAATAAAACAATTTATAACAAAGTTTTTGCCTACAGCACTGTAAAGTTGCATTATAGCAGCACAGTAGGAAGAAATGTGATCTTTCATTGGTTTCACTCTGGTGACCAGGAGCCAGATGACAGTGGATAATCAGGAAGGGTTATAATTTATCACAGCACTGGAATGCACAGCAGCTTTGAAAGACAGGCTGGCAGCAGCAGACCACCACCTAAGGAAGCAGGACGAAGTGGTCTCCAAGGCCCAGGTGTTCAAACAAGTGGGCATGCATTTGCACATATATAACAGTGCTCTTGCTCTGTGCTCTTGCTCAGAGGTTGAACAAAACAACTGACAATTTAAATGGAATGTAAATTGCATGTAAATGTTTTGTTAAGGCACCTAAATTATGTGAATAAATGCAATGCACTTAAGTACCTTTTCCTGCTATACAGATTTTAATAAGGTCATTGCCTACATTTTTAACAGCTAATAATTCTGCTCTTTCCCTCAGCATGGTAAATCTGGCCCTATGCAGATAGAGTTGTTCTGTCTTCAAACAAAACACTAGACATGTACCTAAAGGGAAAAATACTACCTTAAATTTGAGAGATGTGGTGCCATAACACACACAATATCATGTAATGATAACACACAACAAACAGCAAAATTACATTAGCATAATTCTTGTATCTGAGAAGTAAGCTTACACCACAGAGCAACCCCTTAGTACCACTGTCCATTGAAAGTTATAATACAAAGGTGACAACCCATAGCCTAGCCTGTGCCTTCTGCAGCACATTCCAGTCCTGAAATCCACCAGCCAAACACATAAACACATGGATGCTGACATGATCAGACCTTCCAACACACACAAACAAACAAACACATAGGGGTGAATTGAAGCAATTTTACAGTGCAAGCTGAATCCTGACATTCATACAAGCTCTCCTTTGTGCAACATAATGCAAAGGATGCTAGAATTAGGTGCCAGACTACAATACCACGTGAGCATGCCTGTCCCTTTTATGTTGTATTATGAGCAGATGCACAAAGTGTGAAATGCTGAGCTGAAACTCTTCTAAAGTTTCTGGTCAGCCAAAATCATCAGGGCATACCCACATGCACATTTTATATGAATAGCTATAGAGGTGATCTGATATCAGAATTAGGCAGAGAGATGCCCACCTCTTCCACTGAGGGCTGCATGAATCACCTATTTATTATGTCTCTTCCGTTTCTCCTTCTTCCTCTGCTAGGAGCCCCAAATCATTTTCCTGTCTGACAGCCTTGAAAACCACAAGAAATCTATGAGAGCAAGTGACATACACTTATGGGCTTCTATGAAATTTAGATCAATCCCACAGCCTTCAGCTTAAAACTCGGTGTAATTTTCACTACTAACTGAACAATTCAAAGTCCATCCATCTCAGTTCATACTAAAAAAAAAGAGGGTTTCTTTGTTCAAGTTGAATTAGCCTTATCAGATATAGCCCTCATAAAGCTTACCTATATCCCTGAAATCAGTGGTCACACACTTGCTCCCAGCTTTACCCACATCTGCCTTGAACAATTTTAGTCTCATTCCCCCTGTGAGCCAGGCAATAAATCACATCCATGGTATTGAGTAAAAAATAAATCACAAACTTTGAAAAACAGACAGAAGTTTATAAGAGACTTTTAATAGGTATTGTCTCTGATTTTTAAAGTAAGGGAAAATGAAGAGTTTGGAAGTGCCTAGTGCCTGTCTATGCCATCAAAGGACTCCTTAAATAGATCCCAGTAAAGGTTCTCATGCTTAAATGCACATACAATGTGTCCTAAGGAGACAAAGGCTGTCCTTACTTACCTTCAACATTCAAATATGACTTCAACTTTTATTTTTCTGACTTTTCTGTTTCTTCTCTACAAGCAGAAATCTGTAGAATTTCTTACTCTTTCATAAGGATTTCTTACTTCTTAAGATATGCACACCATGGAAACAGTTTTCAGATTATTTTAGCTGTGAGTTATTTGACTTCTAAAGTTACAAGTCCAATATGCACAATCCCCCAAAATGATAGACATGTGGAACAGTAATGTCTTTGAAACTTAAGAACCATGGTCCAATGCACCTTCTGCATGGAACCCCTGAAGCTGTGAGTCCAAGTCCTTGTTCCTTTAGAACAAGAGATCATCATAAGCATATATCTAAATATGTACAGAGAATGATTTTATATTATCCTGACAATCCTTTAACAACATTCATAAATAAAAAATACACTCCAACTGTTGGCATTTCATAGTATTGCTTTGTTGCAACAGCAAATTTTTAAAAATTGGGAGAAGACATATCCTTAAGTTTCATGAAGTGCACAGATTGGTGCTACCAATTCCTTCTAATTATGTAATCTTCTCATATCCTCCTACATCTTGCAAGATATTTGAACATTTAAAAAAATGTGAAGTTACTCTTCTCTCCTCAAAGCATAAAAAGACATCATTTTTATAAAAGGATTCCTTATCTTACCAATATAGCTACCCTGAGAAGATATTTTGAAGTCAAGTACCAAAGAACAGAACATATTCTCCAAAGCTAATTTCTGCTTTCTAAGCTCATCTTTGTGTTTTCCAAAAAACCCCCACAAACATTAGACAAAAAATAAATTTTCTTTACCAGAAGACAGTTATGAAAAAATGAAAGTGGATTAATACAATGAAATTCAATGGGGATTCTCTATATCAAGAAATATGTAACATCTATGGTACAGATTATTTTATTTATATAATATGTATTTGTTGTAGAGCAAGTTTTCATTCTACACCTTCAGACACTGTAAGGAAAATACAATCTCTAATTTTAGAATATGTAGTTTTGCTTTTAAGTGTAGCCATTTAAAAGGATTTTTAACTGTTATTCTGACTTAGCACCACTTTTAGAAACCATCTGTAAGGCTAAAGATAGAAGTGACAATTTTCCTAAGATTATTAAAAAATTAAAAAGCCAGTAGAGTACTATGTTTAAAAGTTCTATTTCAATTTTATCTGTCACTGAATTTGCCCTAATTGTCCACTATTGTGATAATGTCTGAGTTGAATACTGTATGTCTGTATGTATGTATGTCAGCACCCAGCAATTAACTCAGCAATAATTATAAGCTATTTCTGACCTCTTTGTGCAGCTGGCAGAGGGTGTGGGTTTTTTTAAACACATCTTCTGCAACTTTAAAAATAGAAAAATAGAGCTTAAGAACTACAGGAAACTATTATTAGCTTTGCAAATAACTCCTTAAATACTTAAAGACTTAGAGAACTCACATGTACATTGTGATTATATGTAATAAATTTGAATTATAACAGCTTTCCTCGATAACCTCTGCACCTTTTACAGCTCACTGAATGTCTATATGATTTCATAACTGATCATGTGAGATCTGTGAGTGACACAAACTTTTTTTTAAAAGCAATTATTTATTAAATGTGTTTCTGTAAGTAGGCAGAGAACCTGAATACTTTTAATCTTGCACTGAGATTCTTCAGTACAATACCTTTCTTCACTATAATAACATCAAATGACAAAGACACACAATGTCAACTACCTCAAGCAGATGGCTAAGGACTAAGAAAATACAGGTAACACTTTTCTTTGCCCTGCACTGTTTCAGTTGCTTGCTTATTCCTCTCCAATTTTACCAGATTCTCAAATGAGTGAAATGAGTGATGTTCCATGATTAGAGATATTTATAAATTAAGAGATCTAATTTCCTCCACAGGTATATGTGTGTAATGCTCGTCAAAATTAAATGTCAAAAACAATTAAAACACTGATTCTATCAAAACTCTAAAAACCTCTATACATGCATCTTTCTATATGCAAGCCATGCGCAGTTCATTAGCATTATATGCCAGTAGAGTTTCAGGTCAATTTAGAAATCCAATTGCAAATCAAGGAAAACTACTTTCAAATGATATCTGGCCTGACCTTCAAACCCTAATAATCTAGATCAAATCAGATTGTTAAATTATAAACTGAAATTAAGTTTATGATTAATAGAGTTCAGAAAATGAATTGTGAGAGATAACTGAGCTTTGTCTGGTCCACGGAATATTCCGGAGGAGATTATACCTGCATCATAATATAACATCTTAAGCATCTTCATTGATGGGTTCTCACAGAATCTGAAGTCCAGATTTGCTGAAAGAGCTCCTACTGACATGGAACCTGTTTGTTGAGCAGAGGAGCAGGGAAGGATTTTTAACTCAGGTGCATGCATGAAAGTCAATTCAGGTGTCAGAAAGAACTGAACTTATGCCTTTGCACCAGCAGTCAGACCCACGGCTTTGTACACTTTCAGACATGTTTACGTATGTGACCTGTGAAGTATCTACTCCAACTGTGAGATGTGCATATTGTAGATGAGATTTTCGTCTCTGTTTCAGTGCTCCTTATGACACAAAAAGCCATTAAAATTTCTATTTTCTGCAAGGAAGAGAAATTTGCTGATCACGTATAAAGCTACAAGTAGGCAATTCTAGGTAAGTCCCTTGGCTTCTCCTTTACACAATAAGCACAAGTAAAATTAGCAGAAAACTTGATCAATATCTGTGCCAACCAGAATTTATGGGTGCAATGTGGAGTTCAGCTAACTTGTCAGCATTAGCAATAATCCTTTGCAAGAGATTATTACTATACATCAAAGTATGGACAGCACTGTAAGATCACATGATCAAATTTTTTAGAATAATGACTTCACTTCCCATGAGGGAGAAAGAAAATAGAAACAAAATCAAAAAAAAAACCCACATGCTTCATACTGTATAGCAGACCGAAAACAAGTCTGAGATAATAATGAAGAAGCTCTTATGCTGTACCTGTAAGACTTCCAGACACAAATTCTGGATAACCAATATGTAAATAAAATGACACTACAATGTGCTGCTTCAGGAAAAAAATAAAACAAAACAAAACAAATCAGGAAATTATGTAGACTGAATAAAATGCAAATTGTAAGCAGATATTTCCTGTAGGCTTACACTAAGATAATGGTAAAAATACCTTGATAAGTACAAAAATCTTGTCATATTTTGTCTCTTAAGTCATATCACTTTCATAGCAGATATCATTTTACTCCATACATTAATCTAGCTACATACACATATCACCCAAGTACCTGTACAATTTCTAATCCCTTAAGGCTTCATTCTTACAACATGAGAAAGAAGAGTGGATGGTTTACAAACAAGCAGCAGAGACACAAATTAAGCTTGGAGACTTGGGCAATCTGTAGCTGAAACAATGATTCAGAGGAATATATTTTGACATCAGTTCCCTTTATTAGCTACAATGCACTTCACTCAAAGTCATACATGGCTTTCATTTAAGGACACAGATTATGAAGTACATGATAAATGCAAATCAGACTGTCAGGTTTATAACAAGCAATTTAAGAGTTAGTTCGTATTCACTGTTGGAGGTGACCTGTTTTAGAAGACATGTTTTAGTTCAGCCCAAGAGCCTGAGATACAATGATGTTGTCTCCTTATCCGACACAGCAGTCTCCTAATTTTAGGAATATTTAGAGAAGCTTGCAGTATTCAAACAATGCAAACCCTTTTAAAATCGTTAATCCAAGTCTCTGGTATCTTCATACTGCAGTACATATTATCAACATTTTTAAATTGCAAATTACCAAAGCTATTCTACAGGCTTATAAGGGCCCACATGCTGATTATTCCAATGAATAGATTTTTAAGGCAAGAAGGAACTTTCAGAATCATCCCTCACAGCAGCTATATTATTTGTCATGTAATCATATAATTGCCTAGGATGGAAGGGACCTTTCAGACCATCTAGACAAACTATCAACCTAACTCTGGCATGAGTCATCACTAAACCATATCTCTGAATGCTATGTCTACCTGTCTTTTAAATACCTCCAGAGATGGTGTCTCAAAAGTAGATCCTCTTGTTTGAAATACCAGCCAAGGTATTAAAAAGGATATAACTGATGCTTGGTTCAACTGTTTCCAAGAAAACAACATACAAACAATGAGTTTTCATAGTAGTTCATAGATTTTTTCCCATTTTAGGGATTGGTTTTGTGCAAAGTCAAAAAATTAAAAGAAGGAGTTAGGTTTAATAGAAAAAAAAATCTCCCATGGTTACAGATATATTAGACAGGCACAGCAAGCCTTATTTTCTGTCTCTATATCCTTTTTTTTCAGGAACATTCTCAAGGCAGCTATTGCTGTTAGCTCTGAAGCACAAGGGCTTGTCTCCAGAAACCCTCAAGACCTGCAGAAGGGACAGCAGGAGGCAGCAAGCCAGTCAGGTGCAGGGAAGGAGATGCTCTGCTTCCTAGGGACACTGGAGCTGTACTTGCCTTGCTCAAATAGTCACCTTGGAATTTAATTCCTTATGGTTCATCATAATCCCGAAAGCAGAAAGGCCCTGCTTTTTAGAAACTTCAGCAAATCCTCCTCTACATAAATAGCGGGTTAAGAAGAGGAAGACTGTGATGGTATGTTGCAGCACACTGTTCTTTTCACACTGGACCAAATCTACCAACCCTCTAACTATGAAACTTTTCTTGTGGAAAACAAAATCTAATCTGTTTCTCAGATCTCCATTTATAAAATAGTCTTATCTGACTTCCTATTATGTTTTGCAAGAATTACTATAGCAAACAGCATAAGACAATATCTAAGCAAGGAAATACCCCAGCACAGATTAATAAATAAATGCTTAAAATGTCACAAGTATTCATGATTACTGCCTAGTATAACTTAATGCTTTATCACATGTATAGGATTCAGAATTGTTCTACTTTTACACCTGCTGTTGGACAGAGACTTGAGTTCCCTTTGGTCAAGTTTCATCTCTCTCATCAAAGGGCCCTGTAAAAATCTTCCTTACATTAAAAAGCATTCAACTGGAATGGCAAAGCTGAAGTCTTGCCATAAAGCATCTACAAAGGGAAAAGTGCAGTGTGAAAGCTTATTAAGACTGGTTCTTTTCTTTTTTGGTTTGGATATGATAAGACACTTGCAGTCAATGCAGACATGCACAAAGGAGAGTGCACAATGACTAATACAGCTGCATCTAGTGTTAAGTAGCAGAATGTGAATGTAGAGAGACATACTGTGGGTGCTGCTTCTGTGTTTAAAGCTGGGGCTGCGCATGATTTCCACTAGCTACTAATGTATACAGTATCTTTTTAGTGTCTAAAATCAGATATGATTGGAATTTGATGTCAGAAGGAAATGCCATCACCGAGTCAACTGCATCAGGGATTACTGTGTACACCCATGACTTTGCCTAAATCTCCCCTCTTAAATAACTCAGTGTTTTCCATCACCTTCTCCAAAACAGCAGGGTGGAAGAGAATATGAGCACTGATAGGTCTCTAGAAAGATACAAAAAGAGATGGTAACAGAGTGCATGAACAGCTTCACCTCCTTGGACAATTTTAAACAGCAGTCCAAGGTTAAAATACCATAAGGTATAGTATTGTAAGAGTAGGTAGATATGATGGATCTGGTAAATTGCTGCCATGTATCAACTAATTTATCCTCTCAAGAGTTTTTTGTTGTATTTAAAGTAGAGGAATTTCAAAAGACATTTCTCTATTTTAACTCATTAAATACTACTTCATATATTAAATTTATAAAAAATCATGTTTTCCTGTTGGGTGATTAGAGAATTTTTGAGGTATTAAACTTTTTCTTTACTATCAAAGATCATAGGTACCTCTTTATAAGTAACAGCAAAATCCCTCCCCCAAGGTAATGCTAAATATACTTGTCTAGATTTTATTTAACGTCCTTTCCCATTTTTTTCCTTTTCTGAGGGAAGGAGAGGTATGAATTTCTTTTAGAGTAAAAGTTCAAATACTCTAAATGTAAGTATTCTGACACCAGTAAACACAACATACATATATAGTGTATATTCAGCTTAATTATCTGACTGAAAAATAACACATAAATTAGTGAATATTCCTGAAAAGCTCAGAAGAATGCCAGGCCTTGTCTGCCTAATTTAATACTAATCTTCTGGGTTAAAAGGTAAGATAAGAAAGTGGGTTTTGCCAGCTTTGATAGTTCAGGGAAATACTGCAATGCCAGGAAGCTAACAGCTGTCTTGCTCCATCCCTTCCCTTCCAGCTGAGCAGTATTGAGGGCAATGAGCCGTATCAAGCTTGGATGTGGTCCCAGTTGACCCTACCAGGGCTGTGCTCCTGGGCAGCAGCAGCAGTGGCAGCGGCGAACAACCAAATGTGACAGCAGAGGGGCCACAGGAGAAGGTGCTGAGAGCAAGATCTGGCTGCTGATCTAAATAACTAACTCACAACAAGGATCCCAGGGAAAAATATGAGCAGGGAATTTAAGACGGCCAAAGCAAAGTGAGGGCTTTCATCAGGTTAGGTTTGGAAATCTTTAAATCCTCTAGAGTCAGCACTAGCTGATACCAAGCCATCTATCCGAGGAGGTGCCTATTCACAATCAAATCTAGAAAAATCAGTAGCAATAAATGCAGCTGATACACAGTGTTCAACTGAAAATTTGCAACAAAGGAAAATTCAAAATTTCCTGTAATTCCCAGATACCTTGCTTCTGCAGTAAGCAAAAACTTGTTTGCCTAGTTTATTTTCAACACAGATTTTTTTTTTAATTATGTTTGTTTTTCTATTCCTGTGCAAGGGATTACTTTAACACTTGCATTTGCCTATCAAGAAGAATTTGGAACTCTTATTTTGTTTGCAATGTATTTTAAATAACAGCAGGAATTGTGCTTATTATTATTTATACTTACAACAGTAATCACAATGTAGCAACCCAGGCTGGTGCTATAATGTGCAAAGCAGCAGCAAAACCAGAAAGAGCAAGAATCCATCCAAAACCCTGGCAGTTTTCATCATTTGCATGAGAGGTCTAAATTAGGCCTCTGGTAGCCCACATTTCCTTTTGTAATCAACAGTGAGAGGAAGACCCTGCTGGGGCACTACTCAAACCTCCATCAGGCTGAATTACTCTGTGCAAGACTCCAAGATCACAAGGCAGCAGCAGCTCCCAAGCTATTTTTTAGCAGGATGCTTTTTCTACACACTTAAAATTTCCAATCCATGTCCCAAGCTCCCACTACTCTTTCAGCCCTATTTTTTGATGAGCTCCTTGCCAGGCCCAGCTTTTGCTATACCAGACTCACACTAGTCTGCCTCACCCACCCACAAAAACTTTAAGCTATTATTTTCCCTCTTTCTCCTTCCTCTACCTTCATACTGCTTCTTTTCTTAACTACAAGGGGTTATAACAGCATTTCTCATTGTAATTGCTTACTACAGACTAATTTACCCCTGGCAGAAAGCTGAACTCTTCCGGCAGGTGCCCCCCACAGGCTTTTGGAGGGCTGAAATGGCCTTTCCATGGGAGGATGGTATGGTTTCTCCTGACATTTGGATGTGATGCAACGCTGCTAAGCCCTACAATAAAGCACAGGCATTGTTCTGAGGGCTGAATCAACATTGCGAGCATATGGCTCCTAATACTAATTAATTATCCTATGGGTTAAGGGGGATACTGAAATAATAATGCTAAATGAGATTGGAAAGATACTTCCTGAGAGTTTAATTAGGGCAGTATCTCTCTGATTTCAAACAGCACAATGTAACTCCAAAGGAACCTTCCTTACCCTCACAAAGGTCAAACGCCATAATTTAATCCATCATAGTAAAATAATTAATACAAACATTAATAACTACTTTCTCAACAATGGGCTGAGCACAAATTCAACTTTATAAATAGCAGCAACAAATCCATTTGTACAGCTGAATCCTTCCCTTACAAAAATACTACTTGTCTACACAGATGTTACACAGACTCTCATTAGTTTTGCTTCCAGGTATATTGTATTATCAACAACTCTCTTGTTTCTTTGAAATGGTGAATAATTTTATTGAGCGGAATAAAAAGATTTAGTTATGCTTGATTTATCTCAACTTTCAGACACAGTACTTACTGCAATTAAACTACAACTGATGGGGTGTTTTTTTACATTCAAAGAGCTTTAACTGTCCCCTGACTGGTAACTTGTGAACTTCTTCATTTTCTTGCACATTTTAAAAAGAGATTGCCTTTAATTCCTCACTTGTAAAGATCCAAAGATAACTACATACTCTAGAACAGTTTTAAAGGTATGATGAGGTAGGACTTTGTTCCAGAGAAATACTGTTTGGATTTTGTGAAAATAGAATAGTTAATATTTAAATGCTTATAGCTCTTTCAGGAAAGTTGCCCCCATTTATAAAATGGTCATTGTCAGCCAGAAAATTCACATTAAGTTCAAGAACAATTGTAATTAGCATTGTCAATCAAAAGGGTACAATAATAGGCACATTAACACAATAACATGTTGATGCATGAATAAGTGAAGTTCTTGCTGCCTAAGGTAATACTTCAGTCTGAAAAGAATAATTGCCAACTACTTCCAAGTGCTATAGTGAATTAAGTTTGTTTATTATATAATTAGAGAGTAAAAATGAAGATATGTGTATGCCAGATTTCAAATCGGCTATTTTCTACCTGCAGCGCATAAAATTTTCAAATGCCTTCTGCAAGGAATTGTACTTTATTATTTTCTGGCACTATATCAAGTTGCATCATGTCACATTCTATTATATTAAATGATGTAACAATTCTATTGAGTTCACCCTGAGGTACCACAATGCTAGAAAAGTAAAGAAAAATGTACTCAGAAGAAGAGTTAATGAAACACAACTTAAAAAATAAGTTTCTGTCAAAAGCTTTCAAAGTGTAGGTCACATAACTTAGTTACTTGATGTTTATTATTTCATCTCATTCTCCCATTCTTTACAAGATATAAGATGATCCAGAAAGGCACTAGAGGAGACACACATCACAAAGAGAAGCCAATGAGAACTGAAAGACTGAGTGCAAGACACTTTGTAAAAATAAAAAGTTCCCTGCTAATTACTGTTTTCAAGATTCTCTTTTTAAACATAAGATTTCTTTGACAAACGAGACCCCTGAGTTATTATAGGAAGAATTATTGCTGAAATCTGTTCCCTTGTCTCAGAGTATCTTTCGTAAGTTTCTTTCTCTTTTCCTTTTATAGCAGCTTTGAAGCAACTTTCTAGGCAGAAGAAATTATATTTTACCACCTTCACAAGAGTGAGGACACTCTTTCCAAAGAGTTAATTATTTAAAGCCAGTACTTTGCATTAAGCACAAACGCAAAATTTCCATTAGCTTTAACTGTGAGGAGACATTAAAGAACCTGCATCTCTTCAAGAGTGAGAACATTTCAAAAACAACTAAAAAAAAGTCTGACAGATGGCAAAAACTCTTAAAGCACTTATTAAAAAGTAAATGTTAGGTCAACATAATTAAAGGATTCAGTAGCAAATGCATCCTTAGCATTTTTTAAAATAATCAAATATCATCATTATCGGAAGAACATGCTGTATAGTTCATATATAAATAAGGAGCCTGAATCACTGTTTTAATGTAATGAATAACATAATCTCTATCAATGTATCCTAATGTAATAATATAGAGGCCAAGTCCGTGAACAAATGGCTGTTTCATATCTCTAATATTTGGAGGGTCTTTCACCAAACAAGATCCACCCAAATTCCCACCCTTAGCAGTAATGATAACCAAGAAACTATTCTTATAAAGGGAAAATTAAACCCCTGTGTATATAGCGAAAGTGAAAAGAATCCAATGCCTTTATAAAGGTCCTAGAAGATTCAGGACTGAAAATGAAGCAAGTTAGCATGAAAATGAGCACCTGATTACAGAAATGCAGAAATAGTCAGCAGCAAGCAGAAAGGAAGCTGTAGTGAAGGTTCAGCAGTTCTCCACAGTGCACCAACAGCCACATTAATTTTGAAATCTTTTCAAATGCTATTCTACATTCCCATATAATCCAGCAGCATTTGTGAAATCATCTTTCCATCATTTATATCAGCTTTAAAATGATATATTTTCAGTTTCATATAAATGGAACTGAAAATGGGTTTCTAGCATTATTCACTTACAGTGCTTAAAACAAAGAACTCTGGTAGCTAAATTAGAAATAGCCTAATTATCATAATGCGACTTAACTACCCTAGAAAGCAAAATATACTACTTAAAAACTGCAAATCACCTGATATATACATAAGAATCTGAGTTCAGATACTTGCAGAAACATAGAGACAGGATCAACATATAGTGAATTTCCAAATGAGGCCCTTATTATTGAAAGTTTTTTGATTCATCAGGGCTGCAGGATTTAAAAGGATGTTTCTTATGAGGCAGCAACATGAAACCAGAAGGGAATTTGAATCCTTCCTGCTTTCACAGCCAGCTACACCACCTTCCTACTATCTTCAAGAAGCAGAAGCTCTATTGAAGCATTCATTTTTGTCTAATTAATGACTATATGAACCACTCCTCCAAAATGTCCTTACATGACACCCCAAGACAGAGTTAAGTCTTGGCTCATCAAGGCATGAGAAACTTGTCTGCTCCTGGTACCTCCTACAGACCCTCTCCTTCTGGGCTCATCCCCATTAAAATCTTCGTGTTGTGAAACATGGCACTCATCATCATCACACTGGGGTCACTCTCTGAGGAGAGAAACGAACTCCGTGCTATTAAATATGAATCATTAGAGTTATAGTGAGGCTTTTGTAGCAGCAAGCAGTTATCTTCCATCCTAGGGCTTACTGACAAAACATCCCATCCCTGTTATCTTACACAAATACCCAATGTCCTCCTTTGCTTCTGTTAGATCTTGTTCCTGGCACAGTTTGTTGCTCTCACAACTTCATTCCGACAAGTCCCATCGTAGCTTTCTCCCAAGGTCAATCCTCACTTCCAAAGCTCTACAATTATGCTCTCTGCCTCCCAGCACTTATCCACTCTATATCCAGAGGGGAGCAGGGACCAAGGGACTGTTGTTCTCCTTAGCTGCTTCCCCTGACAGTAAAATATTCCTCACTGCACACCGCTGGTAGACTCCTCACTTGCTGGTAGACTCTCCAGCTATTAAGCTTTGCTATATTTTAAATTACTATTGAAGGTAACATTTAATAAGTTCCAGAGTATTAAAATGGATTATAAATTTTAGGCACTAAGTCTTTAGGCAGTTGCATACCTTTGAAAATCATTACTCTTCACTTCTACTATATCTTTACCAAAGATAATCTCTTTCCTCATTCTGTTATGTTTGTCATCTCAATGGAAAGCAAAACTAAAACATACACTGTTGTTTTTATTTTCTATGTTTACAATGTAAGGGACACATGAGATTTCTATTGTTAATAAACTACATATCTAAATAAAACCCCTCTAACAACTCCTTCTCGTTATTTGAAAGCACCCTTAGAATCAGAGAAATGACCTGATAAAATAAAGAATAACTAGTAATATCCAAGTAGGTCTGAACACCAGCATGGCTCATGCCTTTTATTTCCTTTTTACAACACATACATTGTTTTGAAATACAAACTGTAAAGTTATGTAAAATCAAGAAGTTATTTAGTAGAATACTTATTCAGTTAGAAACAGTGAGACCCAGGGCAGGTATGCAGCTGATCCTGAGCACAGAAACTATCGTGTTAACTACTAGCAGAGATTGTACTAGCTTAAGTGAGTCTATCACTATAAACACAGTATGTGAAAATTAACTTGTGTCTGAGACAAATTAAAACACAGATTTGAATTTCTATAAGTTATTTGGCTTAATACAAAATGTTTCAAACAGTAAAATTAGTAAATAACATTGGGTATGGAAGTAAGAAAAGCACACCGACCAAAACAAGGTCTGTTAAAGATTTTTTTAAAAAATTAAAAATATTCAAGGTATGTGAAGGGTTGAAAAGTAATAAGATCTGAATGACTTAGTGATGGCTGTCATAAAAATCTGGCAGGGTATTCTATTTACAATATGTAATAAAACTGTCACAGACAAAATTTATAAAAGCATTTGCCCTAGAAATCTAAATCTTTTTGCCAAGGGCAAGTTAATAACCTCTACAGTTCATTTGAATATATGGGCAAAGAGATGTTTTGACTAATAGAGCATCACAAGGTGAGCACTAGGCAATCTAAAAGATGCTGTGAAAATGGAATGGTCCAAAGATGACAACAACCTGTTAGAATTCTGCTGAAAAATGTGATCCCTCTATCCATCATCATCTGACTAATGAATGTGTGCTGTGCATGTAATGTGTAGATATATGGGTTTTACTGATTGGGGATTACACATACAGCAATCCAAAGTTAGTTGAAATTAAAATAATTCCTCCTCAACTACTAGGAGAAGATTCAGACTTGTGAAGTAGCAAACTGAATGGGGAGCTCTTGCTCTTAAGATTATGCATGGCTTGGTGGTTTGAAAGATGTAAGTCACCAGCAGATCAATCAGCATGCAGGACTTCTCCCTCATAAAAATACACACTTCTAAATTACGATATTTTTTAAACTGAAGACTCAAAAATATATCTAAATTTAACTTGGAGCAATAGCCCACGTTATAAATTATGAATCATCTAGGAAAATGATGATACTTCACCAGAGTACAAGGCTGTGTGCAAGTTCATGGGTCATGAATGAAAAAAAGTATTCAGTATTATAATAGTTGGCAGTTTAGAAAAATACAATTGTTTTTGACCAAGAATTGGTGCGATCATTCTGTCCTGAGCTTTGCTGCTACAAACTACTATTTGAACCTGAGCTAGCTAATTTAAACCTAGCTTTGGCTATCTCTAAAACATGCTGCCATTGCTGCAACTTAGACTCTTTAAGAAGCTATGTTTCTTCCCCCAGTATACTGGCAATGGAGCTTTGCTGAAAAAAAACCCAGCCAGGAGAGATTCCATCAAACTTCTGTGAATTAAACCCTGCTGACAGGTATTTCTGTGCAAGGACCTTGCTGCTTCTCCACAAGGGAGAAATGTCCTGCTGATGAAATGTTGTCCCTGTGTTCGTGGCAGCACAGATTTTGCCGACTGTGGTTTGTACTGGTGCAATGTTATTTTACCTTAAAATTTCAAGCTTTTGCATCAGAAACCAATTAAAAAGTTCAGATATCATATAGCTTTTATAAATGTCATTAACATATAATTAAAAAGTCACAAAACCAGAATGAGATAGCTCTCCATTCCTGCACCTGAACTACACTTCACTTGTACTCTTACATGAGTGACAGATATCCAAGTGCCTGATGAGCATTTGAAGTTGAAATGATACTATTAATCTCCCTGTCTCCACAGGAGAAACAATTGTGATTGATTGTATTTTATTCTTTTAGTTTCCTACTGGTATTCCATTCCATGAAGGACTCAGAGAAGACAATGTCAAATTCACTTAGCATTTACTCCTTAAAAGTGATGATACATGCATCCAATTCAAATCTTCTGCACATCCAGCTTTAGCCTCTCACTTCAGTGAATGTATAGCTGTTTTTCTGGGAGTGTAATCGTCCAAGACAGTAAATGGCAACAGAAGAAGAGGCAATGCCTCAGACTGATAAGGCAGTCCTAAAGAAGCCATGATTTGGCACAGAAAGATTAAGCAGTACACTCATTTATGAAGTGATGCTGAGTGATGATTCTGCTATTATCAGGTTGTAACATATGTTCAGGTCAGCAGCATACATACTGCATCCTCAATTTCAAAATTAGTTTTTTGGAAAGAGATCAGTGCTCAATTTCTGAAAGCCAAAACTTCAGCTGTTTGAGTTACAGAAGCTGGACCAGGTTAGAGGAGATTAGAAGTAACGTCTGTTACGGTGTGTCTGCTGCCACTTCTTTGCTGTCTGGTAATACAGTCTATCATGCTAGTTTAGGAGGGAGCACAGCTGATGCTAGAGGCACACTGTGGTCCCTACCCTTTCTATGTCCTTGTAACTGCACATATACCCATGTGCATACACTTCTCCTGGGCAAGCCATGCCATTTTGCTACCATTCCATATTAGTCAAGGCAGAGTGCCTATTCACCCAGCAGAGTTTGCTCTACCCCCGACAGGTAATGGTGTGAATCACACATCATTGCTTTACACGTGCTTCACATTACAGCTACTGATGTTGTAGCAGCAGCATCAGTGATGAGGTGAGCATGATCACCTTTTGGCAGCTTGCTCCTAATTAATCATTCCTGTGTAGCCTGCTTTTCACTTGATGCTTTTGGCCTACTGCCTTGTTAGCTCATTTCCTCCAATGAGCATGGTAGCTGTGGTCCTAGAAAATTCCCCTTATTTTTCTCTACTCAGGAACTATGGACCTCTCTACTGGTGGCTGCTGCTGACCAAATGCTCTGCTCATTGGTCAATGTTCTTTACCTCACACACATTACAAATATGGTGCCAGAGAAATAGAAGGCTGCCTGCCTGACTGGATGGATACTAAAACCAGCACTTTTCGCTGCTTGTTCAGTAATGCACTGAAAGGATCCATCTAAGAAGTGACCCAAAGTGCTCTAGAATAGAAACACAATAATTATCTCAGACTTATCTTGGATTTATAGCAATATTACAGAGCTGTTCAACACAGCCATACCCTTGATGTTCCACACAAGACTGAGCTAAATGTAACTTAATGATGAATGTGAATGAATGAGATTAAAGATTTCTTGTCATATCATGTAACTACCCCAAATTGACCCAGAAAACAGGTCTACAGTGTAAAAGGCATTGGTGGGTGGTAGTCCTGTAGACTATTTGCCATTGAACTCAGCCATTGCATAAAGCAATAAAAATGTCTCACAGCTTTTCCTCATGGAAATGCAACATTCCACAGACATACTGCCAAAGAACAAGGGAATCTCCTGCTGCATTGATCTCATCCTGTTCTTGTGCAAAGGTGCAAACTGCAATGAAGAGACTGGTGCTATTACAAAACTACCAATCCCAAATTCCTGAAAAGGCAAAACAAACATAAACACACAAAGAGAAAGAAAACCCTTCTATTGCTTTGGATTTGACATAGTGAAGATGCTTGAAAATGCTCTGGACAGATTTCTGTGGTGACAAGAGTGATTTTTCATGTGAGTTTTCACAGAGGTGACCTCATATAGGGTCTTTGTGTAAAATAAGTAACTCTCCCACATTTGAGATAATAGCAAGGGAAGAGGATTCGGGGATAATGTAACTAATTCCAGAGATACAGGAACATCAACATCAAGTCATAAAAACTCCCTTCCAGCTGATACACATGCACCAGACTAAGTACACCATAACAAAATCTGCCTGAGGATGGTGAGTTTCAGTACTGGCTTAAGTCGTTAGTGCATATGCCCCTTTATCTGCTGATAGAGCATACGCTGGATTAGGCTGTGCTTCCGGACACTGCTCTGCAAGAAATCAAATGAGCATCTTCTCAGAAGCTGTATGTGAAAAATGCAGGGCCAAGGTAAGCACTAATTGCTCAGTAATCTTCCTGGTGCAACAGGATGCCAGTCTATACCTGACATAGAAATCCAACTCAAATTTTATGATATTCTGCTAGCATTTTAATGTAATTTAGGAAAAAACTGTAGGTATCTATTCTAAATTATCAAATTATCCTCTAATCTCTATGAGATTTTCCTCAAAGTTTTATATTTAGTAGCAGGACACCTGGCATCAAAACCATTTCCAAACAATATACTTGAATAGTTATAATCAATATTACAAAGCTCTTCAGCTTTTCCCTTTTCAGGAATTACTTCTGGGTCATTTCTAGGAAAAACGTGAAATCATCAGTTTTTATTTAAGAAGCAGGTAAAAAAATCTCTTAAATCCCAAATGTTCTTTCTCACTCTTCCATATTTTGGTTCAATTGCTGGTAAAACAGTCTCCGAGTCAGAAGTGCCTTTTTCCATTTTCCTAGAATAAATGCAAAGAAGGAGGGGTGCAGAAGGGAGTGGAAAGAAATGGGATGAAGAAAAGAAAAGAGAATGGGCTATTCCAAACAGGATATCACTATTCTTTGAGGTAGAGAGACACCAAAAGGTGTTTCAGTCACCCTCTCTTTTTCTGTTTTGTTTTGTTTGTTACTGAACGGAATTTCAAGTGAAACAGAGGCAAATTCTTTGTTTCATGCAAAATGCAAAACCTTCCTTCAAGCAGGGCTGGGTACATGGATGAATGACTCTCTTATTTATGCTTCTCTGATTCACGTACTTTCTAAAGTCCTGTTTCCCTTCCTTTAAAGCTGCATAACAAAATTCCCACCAGATTCAATAGATACTGAATAGCACAATGAGATTATGCTTTCTGCTTGAATTTGTGACCATGGAAATTAAATTTAAAAGCATGGCACTGAATCCATATTTTTTATGTATTGGAGAAATACTTGGGTCAAAACAAACTGGCAACTTGTTTTGGACTTTTTCAAATAACTTTTATTACTTGAAATATGTTTCTGAAATTAAGTTTAACCCATACCATAAAGGCTAAATGTAATAAAAGTCTCACAAATCATTTAATGTTGTATATATATATCAGTTCCAGCTCCATCCAAAAAAAATCCAACAACTTCAGCCACGAGACACAAGGGTCTTATTGCACAATATAAGCTTGTTCATGAGTTTTGGGAAACTACATTATGTTTTTATATTGTCATTATATTGTGATTTGTCTTATTTCCTAAGATTACAAGGAATGACACGATTGGACTTTGACATATGTGTTGTCCAGCATTTCAAAAATATTTAAGATCATTACAAATTAAATGACAAAATAACATGGCCAATATTGCATTTGCTGCTTCACAGCTGTTTGGTGGTATGCCTCTCATCTCAAACACATGAGAGAGTATCAAATCTCACAAGTGCCTTTTGGAAAGATGTCCACTATGATGGCTGCAGATTATTCCAACATACATGGTATATTACTAAAACAAATTTTGATGCTTTGCCTTCATGTCACTTGAATCCAATCCAGTATTTCACAAAAAATAAAACATTCATAACTACTTCTAAGGATCAATTATTATTTTTCTCTTTGATAGCAATTTGGGTTATTCCTAGTAATATATACATTCCTGAAAATTCTGCATAAGATCTCACTCAAAATTCCCTTTCTACTATTTAAACATACTTGAACATATTTGAAGAGTAAACACTTTTAACTGAAACACAATAGTTTTTTTCACCAAAAATAAAAATATAAAGCAGTTTTCAAACCATTATTTCATCTTTAAGTATCAGCTTATCCCTGCAAGGGAAATACAAATTATATGTGCTAGAAAAACAACTGACATAATATGGGCCTACCCTTCCTCCTGTGACCTGAACCACTATCAGGCAATCCTGGGCTGGAACTGTCAGGAATGACCCTGCATTTCTGAATTTGCAGACCCCATGTCTCATTGTTTTATTGGCAAATACTGACTCAAATCCATGGATCAGAACTTGCCAAAATATAAAATACCCCAAAATACACATGCACATGACACAAAAGTAAAGTTCCTTTAAAATGTATTTGCATGAACAGATAATTAAATAAAAAATTTTGAATGCACCTTTCTTATCAGTTTGAAGATAAAAAATGGATTCAGCAATATGTTTACAAGTATTCATGAGCCTAGACATCCACCCATCCATGGAATCATCCTTGTAGTTATTGCTATAATAATATGTCATGTTGCACTAAATCATTATTTTTGTACTCTGTCTCACAGACTTTACTGATATGGTATGACAGTTCCAGCACCTCTTCAATAGCCTGATAATCTTTTTGCACTTTGAATCGCATATGAAAATTTAATTATGTGCAATACTTCTGTCAGAGTTGCCCAACAGCAAATAATATAAAACTGTAAAAGAAAAAAGCATTAACTTTTACAAGATGGATATTGAAGTAATCATTTATTTCCTTAGAGATATCAAATCATTATTTTAAATTCATATACCTATCTGACATTGAACTGAAAGCAGACACTTCATGTAGAACCATGCAGTTCACAAAAATGCAGAGTTAAAAATACATCTGATTGTGTAAATATCCAGCGTTATGAGAATCTGCTGTTGTAGAAAACACATTAGCAGATAATTTGGAATCTGGTCTGATCAGAGAGCTGCATTTTATGATAGAATCCACTAGGTTTCTCTTCAATGAGCATCACACACGATTTATCTTAATTGCAAAATATACAGAAAGCAGCAGCTACAGAAAATTCTATTTTTATTTCAGACATAAGCGCCGCTCCTTGAAAGTGGTATTTTGACCAACATAGCCACATCAAGCAAAATGCACCAATAAATTGCATTAAAAGATTCAGTGATGACTTTTCATATCCTGATGGAAACCACTAAGAAGCATTAAATGGATGAAATTGATAGGAAAGAGGAAAAAGGTTACATTAAGAAAGATAACTGTGCATGTGCCTATTCATACCTGCATATGCATTCTTTCCCAGCAGGGATTGGATTTGTACTGTCATATTGTCAGACTGCACTTTGCTGCAGATAAGGAGAAAACATGTTTCTTCATTATGTTAGTCAATTCAATCAAATATAGATAAAATATGGAACATTAGGTCTATGAGTCAGCAGCAGCTGATTTGCATCTGTTTTCTAAGAAAATTTGCTCATATGAAAAAAGAAATAAAAATAAATTATGGTTTTCTTATAGTAAAACTCACAAATCCATTCACTGAATTTCCTCTCTTGAGACATACTCTCAAAATGCAATGGCCAAGCTGTGGCACTTCAGCTGTACAAGCAGCCATCAGCAGGGAGGAATGAAGCCCTCCCTCCTCATGCCCTCTGCTTAAACACCTGCAGCAACAAGGACCAGAAGCAACCACAAGGATATCAGCTGCATGTAGTACCAACCAGCATGGTGAAACTCCACATAATAAGGAAAAGTTTTAACCTCTACATCATAAAAGTGCACTGTTTTCTTTCTTCTATATATATTTCTTTCCAATGCAAAAAATAAAAAATGAGAACAATCATGTTGAGATATCTCTAATAAACCCATTTTTTCATACCACACACCAAGAACTAGGGTGCAATGTGAATATAGAGTAAAATTTGCTCTATATATTCAGACTGTAGGACATTCACTTGCCTCTCTCTAATAATAGATTAAAGTAAGACATTGGATAGAGTATACCGCTGTAGAGTCACCTTACACTATATTTCTAGAAGCCTGGACAAAAGTACTTTATACTGAGTTACACAAAAAGAAACAGAGCAACTTTATGACAGAAAATTATCTGAGACGGCAGAGAAAAGAAATCTTATTATGCAGAGAAATATCAGGTTATTCATTTGCATAGTTCAAAATACTGGCATATATGTAGTGCTAATACTTCACTATTTTATTCTTCATAGGAAAACAGTCTTGTTATCCTGACTCGGTAATTGTTAAATTAGAACATGGTTTTCACAAGCTTTGTTCTTTTTTATGAAGTCCACTAACATTTCAGTTATAAAATTCTAGTATAAGAAAAGCTGGTTTGAATTAAAATGCTAAAAAATACCCCTAGTTAGTCACCAGGCACTTTCTACACTATTTTATATTATTGAGAACGTTCTTATGCATGCAATTCCGTAGTAACAGTGATTGATTAGGGTATGGCATCCACTGCATGTGCCAGATTTTTTGCATTTCCTATAGCCTTCAATAATGAATTAACTTTTTACTTAATGCCTAGAAGTTTAATTAACTTACTGAAAACAAGCACAACTAACTATTAATTAAGAAAATTCATTAAAATACACAATTATCTTTGAAACTCTTTGAAGTTCAAAATGTAATAGTATTATTTTATAAATATCACCTTAATAAAGTTTAAGAAAAATGACATGGTAATAAGTTCAACATGACAGAGAAGTAATTTCAGGGTATCTTTTGTATGAAGAGCACAGTATTTTAGCTCTCTATTTCCCAAGAGATATTTGGACTCAATACACCCAAGATTAATACCATTGATTAACAGCAGGTGCTATTTACCAGTCACAAGTTTGAACAGATTCTATTTTTTTTTCTCCAAAGGTTCTTTTATGTATATAGGAAAAGGTTGGAGTGGGGGGAGGAGCGGGGGTGTAAGACTCACCAAGTAAAAATGAAGCGTGGTACTACAGATGAACTTCACTTCAAATGAACATACTAAAATGCCTCATGAACGAGGAGTACATTTCACATCCTTCTATTTTCATTAGCAACTCAGATTTCATGTTCCATAATTTGTCTTCTCCCTTTCCCAGATACCTTCATTTTATTCTAACATGACAGTGGGAGTCAAAAAAAATCAAACCACAAATGAGCATTTCTGTTATGCAGGCATATTAAGAACCTGAGTTTTGCTTTATATTATTTACCCTGAATTTACCATTTGCCAATTTACTGATATGTCAGAGTAGGATGTAGCATTGGTTCTAGTGAATTTGCAGTGTAAACGTAAGCACTTTAGTTATGACAGAAGCTTAAGGCTTTAAATGGTAAGCCTTTTCCAGGCCTATAAATGCAATAATTTTTTCCACTTAACTACTATGAAAAATCCTGATATCTTTCAGTTACACTTGAGCTACACAGCTACTGCTCCATTACTGTGAAATAGAAATGTTTTTGTCCTGAAGCCTGGAAATGGTAGAGGAACTGCAAAATACGGAAAAGCTCTAT
This sequence comes from Turnix velox, assembly GCA_013400935.1. Taxonomy (NCBI): domain Eukaryota; kingdom Metazoa; phylum Chordata; class Aves; order Charadriiformes; family Turnicidae; genus Turnix; species Turnix velox. The sequence goes on from VZTY01027463.1 coordinate 136,154, forward strand.
GAGTCATCTTCTCTTTAGAACACTGAGAGACCTAAAACTTTGTTGTAGTTTGACTTCAGTGAGAAGAGAGAACCACACGTCTCCCACTACGGCTGCCCCTTTTGTGGTGGGACAAGAAATAATATGAATGGGGGAATGTGCAGATGCAACACAATACCACCCATGGCTACCCACCATTCCCCATGCACACATGCACCCACTGCCAGATTCTGCACTGCGCACCCCCCAGTCACTTCCTGGCCAGCTCCTGGCTCTTGGTGGGCATGGCTTAGGTGGGAAGGGAATATCTGAATCTGCCAGAATTAACCCTTTCCCCACCAGAATCCTGGTCTGATATAAAGAGCTTGAGAGCGGTGTGAAAAAAATATCTGAGTTCAATGGTCTTGGTATTACTGCTTTAGAAGAAATTTCTCAAGTATTCAGAGAAATATTCCCCAAAGCGTCCAAAATGCTACTGGTTAAAAGTGCCATGATGAAGTAATATATTATTTAGAACTAGACCTGAAATAACACTAAGTGCATTTTGCTTGAAGAATGGGAGATGCTTTATCTCTTCAAATGTAACATGATAATTTAAAATTAAAAAATCTTCTGTATGAAAGTGCTCTGAATTATACATACTAGTCCACTGACATGCTATTGAAAATATGCAGAAATTACCTGGAAGATGGGGCAAATTGAGATTATAAAGTAACCTATGGCTGCCTAATTATATTTAGTGTCAGTACTGCCAATAGCTATATGCAAATCCCAAGCTTTAGGATGAATCAGAAGTCAACATAGCAGATGATAAACACCTAGAGTAATGCCTGACTTTGGTTAAGCATTGGGGAAAATGCTTAGCAGAGGAGGAGCCTGACTTTGTTCATTTATTTCATCAGGTTTTTTGATGAAATAAATACTTTCTGATGTTGGAATTTGTTAGAAAAGCACAAAATGAAAAAGAGGAGCTGCTGTTGTGTCTGTATATAGGAGTCAGAACACAGCCATGTCTTGGATGCAGGGTGTGTTTCTTTTCTCTCCATCTTAAGAGGATGAATGTACAGAAAATATATAGAAACATGATGATGGAAGCTAATCCTTATGGACTGAACAACTCCAGTGTGAAGAATGACAAAAAAAAAAGGGAATCTTCAGTTTGGAAAATTAAGGCATGAATGCAAGGAAGACAGTAACTGAGTGTCCTGGTTTGGGGCCCAAAATTACTAAGGAACCCCCTAGAGACAGATGGCCCTCCCTCCTCTCTCTGAAGAGAGGAGAGGAGGGAAGGAGGAGATTTATGAGTTCAGAAGAATTCCAAACTACTTTAATAGATAATGAAACAATAGACAAAATCAAAAGGAAAC